>CAUYUJ010022316.1:123473-125216 GCA_963575745.1 Prorocentrum cordatum | reverse complement strand
GATGATAATGATGATGATGATGATGATGATGATGATGCTGATGATGATGATGATGATGACGATGATGATGATGATGATGATGATGATGATGATGATGGTGGTGATGATGATGCTGATGATGCTGATGATGCTGATGATGCTGATGATGCTGATGATGATGATGATGCTGATGATGATGATGATGAAGAGGAGGAGGAGGATGTGGAGGAGGAGGTCGAGGATGACGGGGAGGAGGGGGACGATATGCAGGAGGAGGAGGATGAGGATGAGGAGGATGATGATGAGGAGATGCTGATGAGGTGGAGGCGGATGACGCAGAGGTTGAGGAGGAGGATGACCAATTTAAACCCACGAGCCACCAACGATGTTGTAATACACCCTCCCTTCAAGTTCCCTCTTCACATGCCCCATCAAGGGCTCATATTCACTGATGGAACTGCCTCGTTGGAAGACAACGTTTGAAGACCCATAAACACCTCAGGGCATCGTTCTCGGGGTGTTGTCGCCACGGATCAACCTGACTGTTGTGTCCTGACGATCCGGAATCGCGCCAGAGCGCCATCTCTGGGACGTGAACAACGCGAACCCACGTAACTGCTGCACCCTTATAATCCTGAACCCTTCCAACGTACCATGTCTGGTACGCTGATAATGTGAACCCCTTGGAACTTTGGCACATGTTGAAAGCGATTGTGCGCGGCGCTAAGGTGAGAGCCACATGTTGAACCTGAGCCGCCCTCAAACTTTGATTCTCTTGATTCGTTCCAAAAGGAATGCGCGCGGCGCTAAGACGATATCCACAGTTTGAAACAAACGGGTCGCCCTCAATCCGTGGAATCCTTACATTTTTAAGGGAATGTGCTCGGCGCTAAAGCGAGATCACAATTTTGAAAACGCTTAGCCCTCAACCCGTGAAGCTCTGACACATTGTTACATGCGCGCGGCGCTAGGGCGAGAGCCACATTTTGAAAACGCGGCGCCCTCAACCCGTGAAGCTCTGGCAATTTTCTAACAGCAATGTGCGCGGCGCTGAGGCGAGAGCCACATTTTGGAAAGGACCCGCCCTCCATCTGCCAACTGGTCATACGTGGTGAGGAAGTCTCAGGCGACCCGCCCGACCCGCCCTAGAAACTTGCCTCGGAGTGCGACAGGGATATTGTTTATAATGAAGGGATGGAGGAGGAAGATGAGGAGGAGGAGGAGGAGGAGGAGGAAGAGGAGGATGAGGAGGAGGATGAGGAGGAGGAAGAGGACGACGAGGAGGAGGATGAGGATGCGGAGGAGGAGGACGAGGAGGAGGAGGAGGAGGACGAGGGGAAGGATGAGCAGGAGGGGCAGGATGAGGAGGAGGAGGAGGTGGAGGAATAGGCGGAGGAGGAGGAGGAGGACAAGGAGGAGGAGGAGGAGGAGGAATATGATGATGATGATGAGGAGGAGGAGGAACAGGATGATGAGGCGGCGGCGGCGGAGGCGGAGGCGGAGGCGGTGGCGGAGGCGGAGGCGGAGGAGGAGGAGAGGAGGAGGAGGAGGAGGAAGGAGGAGGGTAGGCGGGGAAGAGGGGAGGAGGAGGAGGAGGAGGAGGACGCGGAGGAGGAGGAGGAGGACTAGGAGGAAGATGAGGATAAGGATGAGGAGGAGGGGGAGGATGGGGATGAGGGGGATGAGGAGGAAGAGGAGGAGGAGGAGGATGAGGACCGACAGGAAGAGGAGAAGGATGAGGATGCGGAGGCGGAGGAGGAAGAG
>CAUYUJ010022316.1:108473-110973 GCA_963575745.1 Prorocentrum cordatum | reverse complement strand
AAGCAGGCTGAGGCTGAGGCTGAGGCAGGCTGAGGCTGAGGCAGGCTGAGGCTGAGGCTGAGGCAGGCTGAGGCTGAGGCTGTGACTGCGACTGCCGTTGCCGCTGCGACTGTCATCGCGAATGCAACTACGACTGCGAGAACAGCAGAATTCTACAACTGGATTTTCATGTGAATCTTAAGGGGAATGCTTTCAGATATGCTTCTACATATCGCTGTTAGGTTGCTTTGCCGGGATAATTTGTTTTTTGTTCCCAACCCTCCTTGGTTGGGTATTCGTTTTGAATAGAGGGGTGTGGTCGCGTCCTCCTCCTCCCGCCCGCCCCTGTGGTCGCCGTCCCTGGGGGGCTGCGACCTGCGAAACTGTCGCCACTTTCGAGGGCTGCTGGTGGGTCCAGCGGAGTGAGGGACCGCGCAGATCTGAGCGGGACCCCGCCGTCCCTGGGGGGCTGCGATCTGCGAAACTGTCGCCACTTTCGAGGGCTGCTGGTGGGTCCAGCGGAGTGAGGCACCGCGCAGGTCTGAGCGAGACCTCGCCGTCCCTGGGGGGCTGCGATTTGCGAAACTGTCGCCACTTTCGAGGGCTGCTGGTGGGTCCAGCGGAGTGAGGCACCGCGCAGATCTGAGCGAGACCTCGCCGTCCCTGGGGGGCTGCGATCTGCGGAACGGTCGCCACTTTCGAGGGCTGCTGGTGGGTCCTGCGGAGTGAGGCACCGCGGGGATCTGAACGGGACCTCGCCGTCCCTGGGGGGCTGCGATCTGCGAAACTGTCGCCACTTTCGAGGGCTGCTGGTGGGTCCTGCGGCCAGAGTGAGGCTCCGCGCAGATCTGAGCGGGACCCCGCCGTCCCTGGGGGGCTGCGATCTGCGAAACTGTCGCCACTTTCGAGGGCTGCTGGTGGGTTCAGCGGAGTGAGACACCGCAGGGATCTGAGCGGGACCCCGCCGTCCCTGGGGGGCTGCGATCTGCGAAACTGTCGCCACTTTCGAGGGCTGCTGGTGGGTCCAGCGGTGTGAGACACCTCGCAGATCTGAGCGAGACCTTGCCGTCCCTGGGGGGCTGCGATCTGCGGAACGGTCGCCACTTTCGAAGGCTGCTGGTGGGTCCAGAGGAGTGAGGCACCGCGCAGATCTGAGCGGGACCTCGCCGTCCTTGAGGGGCTGCGATCTGCGAAACTGTCGCCACTTTCGAGGGCTGCTGGTGGGTCCAGCGGAGTGAGGCACCGCGGGGAATTGAGCGGGACCTCGCCGTCCCTGGGGGGCTGCGATCTGCGACACTGTCGCCGCTTTCGAGGGCTGCTGGTGGGTCCTGCGGAGTGAGGGACCGCGGGGATCTGAGCGGGACCTCGCCGTCCCTGGGGGGCTGCGATCTGCGAAACTGTCGCCACTTTCGAGGGCTGCTGGTGGGTCCTGCGGAGTGAGGCACCCCAGGGGATCTGAGCGGGACCTCGTCGTCCCTGGGGGGCTGCGATCTGCGGAACGGTTGCCATTTTCGAGGGCTGCTGGTGGGTCCTGCGGAGTGAGGCACCGTGGGGATCTGAACGGGACCTCGCCGTCCCTGGGGGGCTGCGATCTGCGAAACTGTCGCCACTTTCGAGGGCTGCTGGTGAGTCCTGCAGAGTGAGGCACCCCGGGGATCTGAGCGGGACCTCGCCGTCCCTGGGGGGCTGCGATTTGCGACACTGTCGCCACTTTCGAGGGCTGCTGGTGGGTCCTGCGGAGTGATGCACCCCAGGGATCTGAGCGGGACCTCGTCGTCCCTGGGGGGCTGCGATCCGCGACATTGTCGCCACTTTCGAGGGCTGCTGGTGGGTCCTGCGGAGTGAGGCACCGGGGGGATCTGAGCGGGACCTCGTCGTCCCTGGGGGGGCTCTGGAGAGCTGCCGTAGGATACGTTAGGCGCAACGGGCGCATGGCACAGCCAACGGGGGTGATTTGTGAAACAGACCATCTTCCGGGCGATGGCCATAACGTTGCGCCTACACGCATCCCGCGGGGGCTCTCAAGAGCTGCTGTGGGATACGTTGGGTGCAACGGGCGCATGGCACAGCCAACGAGGGTGATTTGTTATTACGTAGCCCTTAGATCTTGATCGGGGTCCTGCGAGCCTTCCGATTGCTGCTCGCAACGTTACATGCGTCCATGTTACGTCATCGCCCCCGTTGTGGCAATCCTGATGTGCTTATGCCCCGCATTGCGCAAGGGTTGGGTAAGTCGCCAGGGTATTTTTGTTTGTTGTTATATATATACACACATATATTTAAAAGAAAAAAGAAGTAAGGAACAAACCCTGGCTGTTGTAATGGCATCCAGCCACTGCCGCCCATCCAGTGGGGCTGGATAGTTGCGCGCCAAGGGAGTGTGAGGCGGCAGCAGGCTCTTCCTTTCTCGCCCATATTGTCTGTCTGTCTGTCTGTCTGTCTGTCTGTCTGTCTGTCTGTCTGTCTGTCTGTCTGTCTGTCAGTGCGTATATATGTATGTATGCATGTATGTATGTATGTA
>CAUYUJ010022316.1:88473-103473 GCA_963575745.1 Prorocentrum cordatum | reverse complement strand
CGAGTGACAGGAAGATCCCGAGGCCTTGCTCCTTGCTCAGCACTGCAAAAATAATAACTTACAGGTCATCTGAACATAAGTTTCACAATCACCCCGTGCAACGAAGGAATCGTCAGTCTATCTCGTGAGAAGTGTGTATGAGTGTGCATGAAACCGAAGGGCGTTCAAGGTCATTTCGCACCTCCTTTCTCATGCCAGTATTTCTAGACACTTCCTGTGATTTCTTACGGGGCCATGGCCCGACAGAAGCCAATCGTAGTCAGAGTGAGGAGGGCCGAACGGTGACTCGTTGACCTTGCGCGCGCGTGGCCGGGCGGAGGGCCCGGCCTCGGGGGGGGGTCTGCGCGCCCAAGGACAGGGGCCCTTGGGCAGCTATCATCTTTTGAAACTTTTCTCGGGAAACATGTCAGTCCCTATCCTCGCCCCCCCTCTCCGCGCTGGCACGCCAAGTGGCGCTCGTTCTGGCGTTATTCTTAGCGAGAGCGTTTCGCCGCGCGCAATCCAGGCGGTTCAAGTTGCGCTGGTGTCGCATTTGTCCGCCCCCTCTCTCCCCCCGGAGCCGTGGGGCCACTCACCTGGCAGTTCCCCTGGCCTTCGCGGTAAATATGTGCAAGAAGACGGTCGTGAAGGGTTCCGCGGGGGCGTTCGGGGTCAAGTCTGCGATGGGGGAAAAGACGCCGGCGCTGACTATGAAGTCTTTCGACTGCAGCGCGCTCTCCTCAGGCGCTGGAACGCGCGTCTCCGCCGTCTGGTGGCATCCTCGGCGCCGCGGGCCGCAATTTTCTTGTCCTATCTGTGCTTTGCCCTCTTCCTACTGCATTACTTGTCTGTTCTCGCTCTCTTTTGGATGATTGATGATAAGGGATTGTTCTCGCTGTCTCGATTGAAGGATAAGAGATTATTTGCGTGCGTCTAACCCCGTTAAGCCGCGAGCATCTCAAATGGAAAGGGGACTTTCGTGGTCATCGATGCAGAGATGAACAACTCGGCCCTCGACAGCGGCGCGCCTGCGGATTCTTTTCTTTGCGCGTTTTGTACAGATAGTGAGCAGAGAAAATGAATATAGTGAGTCTTCATTTGTCTTTTGATTCGTGCTGCTTCTCTTCATCTCGGCCTTCATTTCTGATTCCTGGCTGTCCGCGGGGTTCTCGCCCAGCCATAATGAGAGCATTAGCAGGGAATTGAATCGTCGAATACAAAATCATCGAAGTAGGTGGCAGCCAAGAGCTTGTCAACGAGTCCCAGGACACGCGGCCCACCGTGTCCTTAGCCCCGTCTAGAGCAAATATACGAGCGGTACTTCGATGATAGATTTTTCAGACGCCCTCGAAGTGTTTCGCGCGCCCCGTTCAGCCGCGGCCATCTCGAGTCAATTGCGGCCCCAAAGACAGGGGGCGACTTTCGCGCACATCGGCGCAGAGATCAAGGAGTCGGTCCTCGACGACGGCGCACCTGGGGATGCTTTTTCTTCGCGGAGAGAAAATGGAGCATGAATGGAGTGAGTGTTTTCTCTTCATATCGGCCTTCCCCATCCCCGGCTGTCTCTAGGGTTGTCGAGGTAGAGGAGGAGGTCGAGGAGGATCGACGGCGAGGATGGAGGAGGAGGAGGTGATCTAGGGGGGCGAAGGGGGGTGGTGCATGTGAAACATAGGAAACATATCCGCAAGGGCGACGTCGGGCCTGCGAACGACGTCGAGCCAGTTCAAACAAAGCATCCAACACAAAAGCTTGCCTTTACCGCTTGCCGCAAAGCCTGCGCCATTCGCCAGCTTCATGGAGCACCTTCCGTGGACCTTTTGGGGGGGCTGCTGGGCAAGACGGTCGAGGCAGAGGACGCTGCGTCGTGGCGGGAAGGCAAGGGGCGCTCCTCCGTGCACGACGGGCTGCGGAAGATGTGGGGCTCCGTGGAGAAGGGTGCCCCCCATGTCTGGCGGTGGCCAGCGTCCGAAGGCATTGGGCCCAAGTGGGTTCCACAGGAAATGGAGGAGAAGGAGGGGGGCCTCAGCAAACCCGTAACTTTTATTAACAGGAACGCGGTGGACGCCGCGGTGAAGTCCTGAACTGTCGCTAGACGTCGCTCATGTGTGGTTGAGAAATTCCGACGCCCCCTACACTAGAGAACGGCGCGTTCTCTTTGGCTGCTTGACCCAGAACGGCGCGTTCTTCTTGATCTCAGGGGCAGCCTTATTGTGTCTGGCTTGGTGGCGCAGCGATCTTGGGCTTTCCCTATCACTGCATGCGCTGAGCGCGCTGGCCCCCCCCCTAGAATACTTTTCTGTGGGGCGCGCTGTGCGCCCTAGAGCAGAGGGGGCTGGCAGTTTCGATGCGAGAACAACAACCTCATGTGAACGCGCTGAAACCCTTAGGATAGACTCTCGGAAACAGTGCGGCACGCTGTCAACGTGGGGAGTTAAAGGAAAGGGCCTCGAAGGGTAATCCCACCAGCCCTCTGGGCGTAGGTGGTTTAGGGAGTTTTCTCTTCCATCTTCCCTTCTTCCCCATTCGGGGAGGGGTGTGCCCCCCTCCCCCCCCCCCGACCCCCTTCCCCAATGGACCTGGGCGGGCCTGGTCGCGAGCGGTCAGAGTGTCCAGGATGGCCCAGGGTGGCTCCATGAGCGCCTCGGATAGTCAAAGCTGATTTCCCAGATGGCTCAAGATAGCCTAAGATGCCGCAAGATGGCTCCGAATATGCTGCAAGACGCCTTCAGAACGCTCCAAGGCAGCTCCAAGAGACCCCCCAATAATCCAACATCCTTCAACAACCTAAGGAAAACCACTGATTTTCGGCTTCTCGCCTTTCCGCTTCCGATGGCCATCTGAGGCCTCAACGTGGCTCCAAGAGGGGCCAAGGAGGCCCCAAGAGGGGCCCGAGAGGGCCCCAAGACGGCCCCGCGAGCGCCCAAGAACGCTCCAGGAGCGCCCCAAGAGGGGTCCAGGCGGCTATTTCGGGAGCTCCCGAGGGGCAGGGTTAATAATTAGGGAACCCCCCTTCTTTGATCGATCGCTTCCAAGATGGCCCCAAAGGGCGCCCAGGAGGCCCCGAGAGGCTTCCAAGAGGCTTCCAAGAGGCCCCAAGAGGCCGCCATGAGGCCCCAAGGAGCCCTCAAGAGGCTCCAAGAGGCTCCCAGGATGGTCCCAAGAGGCCTCCAGGAGGCTCCATGAGGCCGCCATGAAGCTCCAAGAGACCCCCAAGAGGCCCCAACAGGCCTCCAACAGGCCCCCAAGAGCCCCCCGAGATGATCCCAAGCGGCCTCAAGAGGCCCCCCCGAAGCACCCAAGACGCCCAAGAGCACTGACCGCCAAGAGACCCCCAAGACGCCCGCAGAGGCTTCCAAAAGGCTTCCAAGAGGCATCCGAGCGGCAATCAACCATCCACCCAGCGTCATCATTCTCCTCATCCCTCCTTCGCTCGGTTCCTCGCCACCCCCTTCATCTATCCATCTGGCCTCCTCTTCCGCCTCATCCTTTGCACGGATCGGCTGTCCCTCTCGTTGCTCCCCCACTTCCCTGGTCTCTTCAACTTGCCTGGGCGTGGATTCTGGATGGGCTGGCGGGGACGCGCGAAGCGTCAATATTTTGGTTGCAGGGGGGGGGGGCGGCGAATGGACATCCTTTGTTGCGTGCTTCGTATGGCCACGGCCGCGATTTCTATTGATCATTCATATTTTGGTTATAAATGCAACGGCTTCCACCTGTCATTCATGTTATTGTTATTCATATTATTCGCTTCGCTCATTCCGCCGGCCCCGGGGGGCGCTCTCTGGGGCCCCCCCGGGAGCTTGTTGGGGGTCCTCTTGGGGGGCTCTTGGGGGCCTCGCGAGGTGTTGGTCGATTGCGGCCCCCCCCATCCTCGTGAGGGGTGGCGAAAAATAGCCCGCCCTTGGAGCGTTCTGGGCGACCTTGCGGGGCCTCGCCGGAGTAGTTTTCGTCCGGGGCCCCCCGGGCCCCGGGGGCCGCGCCAACTTAGCGCGCTGCTGGCCCGTTGGGCCGGCGAATTTGTGTCGTAGAAGAGTAGAATGATGGGGGTATATGTTGCGTGCTTCGCCATTGAGGGGGGCGTCGAGAGAGAAGGAGTGCGTCGCGTTGTGCTCAAGAGTAGAAGCGGTCGTGCTTCATATGCGCGCGCATGTAATTCGTTTCTCCGCCGTCGCAGCTGTCTGTTATCAGCGCCTTTTTCAGCTGCCACCGGGCGCGGGTAGACGCCGTGGTTTCGACTTGCGCGATCGCCAACCGGGGTGAAAGGAGAAATGACATCAGAACGGGAAAATCATGACCCCCCCGTCATATAATGTCGTCTACCCTCCTATCATTGTCAGAATGGTCATCCCGAGCCCCAGGTGACCTGCAGCAGGTGTTCGAGGACGTGGAGGTCGACGTGGGCAATGGGCGTTTCATTCTGAATTTCTGACGAACCCGCCGTTCCCCTCGTCATTCCCCTCCTCCTCCTGTCCTCCTCCCTCTCCCTGCTTCTCCCTCCTCCGCTCCTGTTCTCCTTCTCCTTCGCCCCCCCTTCCCCCTCCTCTCCGTTTCCCCCCCTCCTCCTACTCCCTCCGTCCTTGCTCCTACTCCATCCTTCCGCTTCCCCTTTGCCGACGACGACGACGCGACGAAGAAGAAGACGAAGGCGGCGATGACGACGGCGAGGCTTCGCGGTTTGCCCCGATCCCTGCGACGCGGAGGCCAGGGGGTCAGTCGGGTGGCCGGGAGGTCTGTCTTTAAAATCTAACGACCCCAGCCTGTCGGGTGGGGGGGGGACTTGTAAAACAATTTCTACCCACTTGCTTTTAACGGCGGCGGATCTGGGGCAAAAGCGTCGTCGACCCGGACGGGGCCTACTTGCGCAACTTGCAGACAGGTTGCCTTCGCGAACGAGCAGAACTTCCTGGCTCTACCATGGGCGCCATTTATCTTCAGGGCGGCGGCGCCGAAGAGTCCTGCACAAGGTTTGCCTGTTCCCACGTGGGCCAGCTTTCCAAATCCTTGGCGCTTCGCGAGATGATCATTTCCAGATGACAAAAAATGGTCTGAAACTTCGTGGGGCACCCGGCGCAATAAAATCATGCGCAAGCACTGTCGGGGTTTGTGCAAGATGGACACGCGATCATATACCACTCTTTTCGAATTGACGACCGCGAGGAATTCCACGGCAGCGGCGAGCCAGTTGGCTAGAAAAACGGAAACTTTGCACAAGCTACAGAGCTAGCGAGCATACCGGCGGCTGCGGAATGATGTCGAGCCTTCCACTGAGAGCGCGAGAGTGTCTAGAGAACGTTTACTACGAAGTACAAACGAAAAATTATTGACTGCGAAAGGAAACGCGCTTTTGGAGACCCCGAGAGGGTAATGGGATTCACCTTTGTGCTGAAGGACAAGAACATTTTGACCGCGCTGAACACGTTCAACGTGGACGAGATCTTTATCTTCGGAGAATGCCTTCAGTCGTTTTGTAAAATTGTTCATCATGAGGTTGAGAGAATACGTGAGGATATCATGCGATTTGTAAATACGTTCATCATGAGATTGAGGGTTTTGTGTGGGTCATGGTATAGTTCATCATGATATAGAGGGTTGTGTCCAGCGCGACTGATGCATGCTAAAATAATCACAGGGATATCTGTCGTTCCGCATGGGCGACATCATCATTCTTGCCGAACACGATGAAGGTTTTGAAGGGTGGTCTTACGGTATGAATGCCCGCAGGGAGTTTGGCTGGTTCCCGAGTAGTTTTGTTTTGCCCAATTCTTTTTAATGCTTGCCGAAATTCTTGCCTGCGCGCGCGTGGGGGAAAAACGCGTCTGCGAGCTTCGGGGAAGGCGTGCGACAATTTGCTTGATCCATTTCTGATGGGGCGGGTCGGGGGGCGGCGGTTGGGGGGTAGTCCTTCATCGAAGGGGCGTCTGATGGCATTCGGGTTTAGGAGCTCCTCGGCTTTCCCAGGACGTATCAGATCCTTCGGCCCAGCCCAGGCCGTTCTCGCGATGCCCTGACCCGGTCCCTCGCCCTCACTCGCGTCCTCGCCCCTCTCCCACTGGCTTTCTCGGTAGTGGGTGAAATGTCGGATGCCGCAATGGTTGGGATTGCTGGGTGGCGTCGGTCGGGGTTGCTGGGTGGTGATGGTTGGTTGCCTTGGAGAGTGCCGGGTGGGTGGTTGATGGGTGGTGATGGTTGGTTGCCTTGGATATTGCCGGGTGAGTGACTGCGGTCCGGATTCGTAGACCTGCTAGGCAAGCCCTGTCCATTCACTTGCTTTCATATGGCCTTGGTTTGGAAATAAAGGCCTGCCAGGCCATCCCTGTCGAGTAGTTTGTTTTCCTGTAGTCTCGGTTCGAAACGATCACCGTGTTCGTAGTCTTTTTCGACGTTCCCTGTTCCCCCCCACTTGCGGCTGCAGCTGCGCGCCAAATCCTCGCGTCTTCTTCCAGTCGCCCAGGGCCCATTTCGTACAGGAAGCTCTCTGCAAAGGTTTCTGGGGCCCTGTGCGCGGGTGGCGTTGGTGGTAGGAGTCCTTCAACCACTTGCCCCGAGGGAATGCGCATCGGTGCCGCGTTGGTTCTGTTCTCATGCCGCAGAGAGAGGGGGAGACAAAGGGAGGAAGAGATGATGGCATCGCCCCGCGCGCATGTTTCAGAGCGATTTGTGCTGGGACCCCCCCCCGCCGGCCCGCCTCGGCCCGGCGCCCCTCCGCGGCGGCTGCCATGGAGGGCTCGTCAGCATCGCGTGCGCTTCCCTTCCCGCCCCTTGCGATCCAGCCAGGGCAGTCGCACCGCTTGGGCAGTCCGTGCCTTTCGGGGCCCCGTCGCCGCCGCAGCCGGCGCAGCCCCCGGTGCAGCGGCAGAAGCCGCAGCTCCTGCCGCAGAAGACGCCGGTCTCTCCGTCGTCGCCTCAACGCTGCGCGGGTTGCGACATGCGGCCGTCGCGGAAAGCGAGGAAGACACGTATTGGCGTGCGCCTCGAGGGGTCAGCGTCGCTCCCTGCGCCGACGTCCAATTTACAGACTACGCCTGAGGCAGTGGCGCAGAACTGGGCCCGCCGCGTCGCGCTGCGCGCCGCTGCAGCGCCCCGGGCGCCGAAGGGGGCGCCGACGCCCGTCCTGCCCCTTCCAGCAGCGACCCCCGCCGCGCCATCGCCAGCAGCGATGCCTGGTGCAGCCGGAGGCGCGGGCGCTCTGCGCCTAATCCGCGCCCCTCGTGCCGAAGGGGCAACCGTCTGCTCCTGCGCCGACGCGTGCCGCGCCCTCAGTGGGCGCAACGCCTGCGGCGGCGCACGACGGCAAGGCCTGGCACGCGCCGTTGGACCGGCGCGGCTGGTGGCTGCCGCCGCCCCCCGCCTCGTCGAGGAGCGCGCCTGCGGCGGAAGGCCGCGACGGGGGCGCCTGGCTGCTCCCTCCTTGCCAAGCGGCGCCTCCGCGCGCCCGCGCGGAGGCGACGACGCCGATCGCCTCCGAGACGACGACGCCCCGCAAGGCGCGCCCGCAGTCTGGCGCGGAGGCGCCAGTGCCCCACGTGGCGCGCCCGCAGTCTGGCATCGAGGCGCCAGTGCCCTGCAAGGCGCGCCCCAAGCCGGCGGCGTTCCCGGGCGCGACGTCGAAGGCGCCTCCCGGCCGCCAGGAACCCCTCGCCGCGACGTCGAAGGCGTCGCCGAGCAGTCGGGCCACCCCGGCAGCGTCGGCTGAGAGGATCGAGGCCCAAGAGCGCCCGCGGGTGTCTCCAACTTCCTCGGAGCCGCCGACGGCGCAGCCCAGGAAACGCCCGCGCTTTGAAGTTTAGTCTCTCTGATTTGAGTATGTGTTGCATGCTTCGTATAGCGCGTTTGGGCCACTCGTCATACACGAGGCGCGAATTCGACTGGTCATTCATGCTTTGTGCTAGAGGGGTATAATGATGTAATGATGCGAGTATATGTTGCGTACTTCGTACAGCCAGGAACGATTCTACTTTCTAGAGGAGTACAGTGATAAAATGGGCTTCGGGGTGAAAGGGCCCCCCCATGGAAAATGAAAGCGGGCGTGAACCAGTCAAACCTCTGCAATCCTCCTCCTCTTCCTCCTCCACATTATGTTCCTCCGTCTCCTTCTCCTCCTCCTCCTCCTCCTCCCCCTTCTCCTCCTCCTCCTCCTCCTCCTCCTCCTCCTCCTCCTCCTCCTCTTCCTCCTCCTCTTCATTTCCCCTCCTTCCCCGTCCGCCTTCATCCCCCCTTCCCCTCCTCCGTCCTCCCACAGCGGCAAGGAAAAACAAAAGAAAACCAAAGGAAATACCAGGTGTGTCGCAGAAAAATAACAAAAACCAGCGGAAAACAACAACAAAACAACGAAACCAAAGGCTTGGAATTGAAAACTAAGCAAACACCGAAGGAACATAACAAAACAAAACAAAACAAATCCAAGCATCTGTCACCCTTCTCGGTGGAGCGTAGGGGTGGGTTCCATTATATATATATATATATAAATACAAACTATTATTATTATTAATTAATTTATTTATTTATTTATTTATTATTATTATTATTAGTAGTAGTAGTTTGTGTAGTATTTTTGTCAATATGTATGTATATATATACAAAAATTGTTTTCTGTTGCTTTCCTTGCCGGTGTGGAAGGAGGAGGAGGAGGAATAGGAGGAGGAGGATGGGGGGGGGGGGGGGGGAGGAGGGGGGGGGGGGCGGGGGGGGGGGAGGAGGAGGAGGAGGAAGAGAAGGCGGAGGCGGAGGAGGAGGAGGAGGAGGGGAGAGGAGGAGGGGGAGGAGGGGGAGGAGGTAGGAGGGGGGGGGGAGAGGAGGAGGGGGGGGGGGGGAGGAGGGGAGGGGCAGGAGGAGGAGGAGGAGGAGAAGGAAGAGGGGGGAGGGGGAGGAGGAGGGAGGGGGCAGCTAACGCCAGCTAGCACGCTGCGCCCCGACCGAGGCTCAAGCAGCTCGCTGTTCCACTCCCTGCTTTTTTTCCCTTGCAATGGGGAACCCAAAGCCAGGCGCTGAGGCTCTCGAGCGGAAGCGAGAGCAGGGGCAAACACCAAAAATAGCATGGCTTCCTGCTTACAGCCTCAACGCATGTTGGAAGTCTTCCGCGCGGAAGAATAACAAGAAAGGGGGGGGGATGTAGTCTGCAAAAACAAGCCAGAAGCGCGGTCGAAGTGCAGCGTGCCTGTTCGAGCGTGTTGTGACGTCGTCGTCGTTGCCGCCGCCGCCGTCGCCGCCGCCGCTGCCGTCGTCGTCGTCGTCGTGGTCGTCGCCGCCGACGCCGTCGTCGTCGTCGTCGTCGTCCTCCTCCTCCTCCTCCTCCTCCTCTTAGTAAAAAGCAAAAAAATATTATCCCGGCAAAGCGACCTAACAGCGATGTGTATGAGCATATCTGGAAGCATTCCCTTTAATATTCAGATGAGAATCCAGTTGTAGAATTCTGTTGTTCTCGCAGTCGTAGTCGCATTCGCGATGACAGTCGCAGCGGCAACGGCAGTCGCAGTCACAGCCTCAGCCTCAGCCTGCCTCAGCCTCAGCCTCAGCCTGCCTCAGCCTCAGCCTGCCTCAGCCTCAGCCTCGGCCTGCTTCTGCTTCAGCCTCAGTCTGCCTTCAGCCTCGGCCTCAGCCTCAGCCTGCCTCAGCCTCAGCCTGCATCAGCCTCAGCCCCAGCCTCAGCCTGCCTCAGCATCAGCCTGCCTCAGCGTCAGTCTCAGCCTCAGCCTCAGCCTCAGCATCAGTCTGCTTCAGCCTCAGCCTCAGTCTGCTTTCAGCCTCGGCCTCAGCCTTAGCCTGCCTCAGCCTCAGCCTGCCTCGGCCGCAGCATCAGCCTGCCTCAGCATTCAAAGTGTGGCCCAGGAATGGAATTCTGGGAACTAGAAGAACACGAAGTGGCCTACAGTTGGCTCCGGGCATTCAAAATCATGCCCAGGAATGGAGTTCTGGGAACTCGAAGAGCACGAAATGGCCTACAGTTGGCTCCTGGCATTTAAAATGTGGCCCGGGAATGGAATTCTGGGAACTAGAAGAACACGAAGTGGCCTACAGTTGGCTCCGGGTATCCAAAAAATGTTTTTTTTTTTCTTTTTTTTTTTTTGTTAATTTTTTTTTTTTGTTTTTTTTTCCTTTCTCTTTTCTTTCCTTTTCTCTTTTTTTTTTTTTTTTTTTTTTTTTTTTTTTTTTTTGGCCGGGAATGGAGTTCTGGGAACTCGAAGAGCACGAAGTGGCCTACAGTTGGCTCCGGGCATTCAGAATGTGGCCCGGGAATGGAGTTCTGGGAGGTCGAAGAGCACAAAGTGTGTGACTGTTGGCAAAAAGCGAGCCCGGCCCTGTTCCCGGTTCTCCAGAATGTGTCCCGGGAATGGAGTTCTGGGAGGTCGAAGAGCACGAAATGTGTGACTGTTGGGTACGGTTATTCAAAATGTGGCCCGGGAATGGAGTTCTGGGAGGTCGAAGAGCACGAAGTGTGTGACTGTTGGCTTAAAACGAGCCCGGCTCTGTTCCCGGTTCTTTTCCCCGGCACCCGCCCAGACACCCCTGAGGAGTCATGGTGCTCTCTGTTGAGACCGCTAGAAACCTATCAGCAAGAGCTGTTAGGTAATAGTACACATGAAAGCAATCCTGGGGGACTCCTCCCCCGCCCCCCCTCCTCCTACTCCCCCCCCCCCCCCCCCCCCCCCCCCCCCCCCCCCCCCCCCCCTCCTCTACTCCCCCAGCGGGAGTTCCTCTGGATGCTTTGCTCTTTATGCCCTTCGTGAGGTTTGCTGGATTCTGTCCGTATGAGGATTCTGAACGGGAAAGGAACCCCCCCAGCAAATTCCCCAGAATTTGCTTCTATCTCTCTCTCTCTATATGTGTCGTTTTTTTTTTTGTTTTTTTTTTTTTTTGTTTTTCTCAATTCTCTCTTCACGTGTTTTTTTTTTTTTGTTTTTTGTTTTTTTTTTTTTTTTTTTTTTTTTTTTCTTTTCCCCCCCCCCCCCCCCCTGTCTCTCTCTGCTCTCTCTCTCTCTCTCTCTTTTTTGGTTTTTGGTTCAAAAAATAATAATAAGGTGTTTTGCTGGATTCTGTTTCCGTGAGAGCCTTCTGATTGGAAGGAGGCGGAGGAGGGAGGAGAGGAGGAGGAGGAGGATGGGAGGAGGGAGGAGGAGGAGGAGGAGGGGAGGAGGAGGAGGAGGAGGAGAAGAGGAGGGGAGGAGGAGGAGGATGAAGAGGAGGAGGAGGAGGAGGAGGAAGGAGGAGGAGGAGGAAGAGGGAGGAGGAGGAGGAGGAGGAGGAGGAGGAGGAATGCGAAGAGGAGAAGGAATGCGAAGAGGAGGAGGAAGAGGGAGGATGAGGAGGAAGAGGAGGAGGAGGAGGAGGGGGAGGAGGAGGAGGAGGATGGAAGAGGTTTGAATGGTTTACGCCCGCTGTCATTTTGCAGGGGCCCCCCTTTCACCCCGAACCGATGAAGTGATTTGAGTATGCGTTGCGCGCTGCGTATAGCGCGCGATTTGGCAATTTGTTATAGGCGAGCCAAGATTTCAACTAGTTCCCCAATCGGTACTTGCTTCTGTTGGGGCCCTAGCGGGGTCGCCGATTCGGTGGCTGCATAGCCTTGTAGCCCCTTAGTTCTATAACCGCATAGCGTGCGTGTGAGTATGTGTTGTTTTTTTCGTCGGGGCCGCAAAACGAGGGCCATGCGACGCCTTCTTGGCCGCAGCAAATCGCCTTTTGTGGGGGCCCACCTCCAGCCGCCCGTCGGCGCGCGCGCGGCCCAGCCGCGCCCGATGGGGTCCAAGCGCCAAGGAGACGATGTACGCGAGATGCCCGAGGCCCCGAAGAGCTCTTTGCCAATTGCCGATGCCATCTTCTCAGACTTCTCCACGCTATCTTTCTCTCTTCCTCTTTTGGCTTTCTTTCTTTTCTCTCGCCTTGGGCCGCTCTCGCTCTGATTTGTTTTATTTCGTTCTGCGAGAAATGGGGTGCCACTCTCGTGGGGGCTAAGACCATCGGAACTCAGCTTCCGCATTCGCCGTCCCGGGGTCCCAGGGTCTTTGGGGGGCGCTTTTTCGAATCCGACTGGGGAAGGCATGCCGCAATGAGGGGAGAAAAAAGGGCGCCCTTCGGAGATGCGACGCGATCAAAGAGCCAAGATTTCCCATTCGGACTCCGCGGCCTTTCGAATCGTCAACGACCAGCCCTGAGATATCTGTAGTCATCTGTCGCCTCAAGTTTGGCCATGTATATGTTTTTTGTTCCATGGAACGTCGAAGACAACGTCGACGGAGGACGCCCAACGGGCTGCAGAGGCTGCCCCGAATAATCCCCGAAAGAAGCCGCCGAAGTCGACAGAGGGCGCCGCGCAGTGAAAGGCCGGGCTGGACACAGAGGAGAAGGCCAGACATGTCAGAACCGTCAAATTGCCGCGCTGGTCTAGGTACGGGAAGGGAAAGTATAGATCCCTGTCGAAGTGAACGGAGGTGCGAGACGGAGCGCGAATTATCCAGCGAGGCGCTGGAGGATCAATTTTGGAAAAAAGTGGCCCCATGCCAAACCTGCACCGCGCTCCTTGGACGTCCACTTGCCCGGGTCGCGTTGATGCGCATGTGTCTCGCGCGCCGTGGCGTCTCGCGCGCCGTGACGTAGTCGTGCGTCCGAGACGCATGGCAAAGGCACCCCCGTGCTTTGCCCCCCATGCAAGTCACATTTCCAAAGAAAAGGCAGGTCGACTTCGTCGGAGACGACGTCGTTGATGCAGTGCTGGTTGCACTGCAGCTTCCCGAAGTTGTCGAAATAGATGCACTAGTGCCCGTCGGACTGCTGCTGCCCCTAGTGGTCGTGTCCGTGGGCGCCCTCCCCGTTGGAACTGCCGCAGTGCCTAGTCACAGCTCATCATTGTCCTCGGGAACCTTGACGTTGTCGCCCTTGCCGCCGCCCTTGCCACTCTCCACGGCCTGCGCCGCGTCGAACCTGGCCTTGGAGATGGCGGCTGCGGCCTGCTTGACCTGCCCCTCAGACGGCGCTGGAGCCGTGCCGGGGCCCCCCGTGGGTGCTGCAGCCGCGGCCGCTCCCGCAGCTGCGGCTGGACCTGCAGCGCCTGGGGGGGGGCGCCGCAGCCGCGCCCTCGGGGCCCCCGGCAGCTGCAGCAGAAGGTGCGCCACCGCCTCCTTCACCTGCAGCGTCTCCGTCAGCTCCTGCCTTGCGCCGCTTCTTGCTCATGCGCTCGATCGCCTCCTTCTCGAACTTATCGACCTTGTCGAGGAAGGCGCGTACCTGGGCGTCCTTGGACTCGAATGCCGATCGATGCTGTTCCAATTCCTGCGTCAATTCTCTCAACTGCTCTTTGTCGTTCTCCTCGCAATCCCAGTTCTCGAACTGATCGAACATGGCCCAGTTGATGCGTAGCTCGAAGTCGGGCACCTGGCCGCCAGCGGTGGCGGCGGCCTGCGCGGCCTGCGCCCCCATCGGCCTTCGCCGCGGCCTCGGCTGCGCGCTTCTTGTGGATCTCCGGGCGGGCCAAGTCCTCGGCGGCCTGCTGATCTTTACCTTCTGCCACCTGCAGCTGCTTCCTCAGGCGGAGGACCTGCGTGGCCCTCTGCTCGTGGCGGTGGGGCGCCGCGCGCCGGGCTCCATCGGCCTTGCGCGCTGTCCCAGCTTCCGAGATCGTCTCCTCCTGCAGCTCCTTGAGCAAACGCTCCTGCTTGGCCGCCAGTGCCGACTTCAGCGCCGTGGCGTCCGACGCATCGGCCGCCTCCTTCAGCGGCGCCTGCGCCGTCGCGTTCTGCTTGGCCTTGGGCGCGGACCCGCCGCTGCCGCTGCGCTCGGGGCTGCGAGGCCGCCCTCCGCGCGCCTCGCCATTCCCAGCGGCGGTGCCATCGTCCCGCAGCTCGATCTCTTCCACGTGATCGTCGAAGGTGACGCTGGGCGCCTTCGGCGCGTGGAGGCGAATATTCTTGCTGCGCTTGGCCCCAGATGGGGCCAGCTGATCGTTGTATTCACGCGCCTTGCAATGGGCGCACCTGCTCCACGGCCGTGAGGGCCGATCCAAGAACATATGGAAGCAGGCGCACCCTGGACAGGAAGCCCGAGCGAATGAGGGAGGCGAGTGGATGTTGGTTCGCAATCGTCGTCCAGCTTAGGTTCTTGATGCTGCTCGAAACTCACCTGCCCTCCGTCATGATCGGTGTTCTTCGTTCGATGGGTTTTGCCTGTTCTGCTACAGGTGCGTGGTTTTTTTCATTCATTGTAAGCATTATGTACGGTCACTCAGGGATCGGCTTCAGTGGCGACAATGTCTCGCGGCTCCGTCGCGTCGGCAGCCTGCTCGCAACGCCTCAGTTACCATGGGCAGCCATCGGTGACTGGAGCATGTCGCCCACGCAGCTGTGTGCTACAGGTTTCGTCGAACAAGTGGCAGGCGTCGTCGCCACTTCTGAGGCTGAGTTCGCTTGTTCGCCAGGTGAAAATCGACCCTCGCTTTTAGATTTTGCCTCTTGTTCTGAGGCTGTTGGGCCGTATATCTCGGGGCTCAGGGCCGCCCTGGACGTTCCGTGGAAACCTCGCATCGGCCTTAGCCTCGAACTCGTCTCGGAAGGTAGTCAACTGTGCACTAGGTTTTTGGATTTCCCACCCCAGCTCCCCTCGGTGCCGCGCCCGGCCGGGCAGCCCGTGGAAGGTTCGACGTCGAGCCGAGCTAAGGTGGAGCGTAGGTTAGCACAGCAATTGGCCAAACAAAAACGACATGATCGAATGCGTGAATGGTTTCCTGTAGAGTGTCGGCGTTGGTGAGGAGGGGGGGAATGGTCCGCAGGTTCCCCTCAGCGAAGCCGAGACAGGTGTCGGCGAGCCGCTGGGAGTTGACGTGGGCCTTCGAGCCCAGCTTTGGACCCGACCCCATCCCGCCTGCTGCCTCTGTGTCTCAGGTACCCTCGCAGTCAATGGGTAATCCGGCCCAGCGTGGGACCCCCCCAGATAGTAGCCCCGAGCAACAATCTCGCGAGAAGTCTCACGAACCATCGCCCTAAGGGTCTGATTGGACCTTGACATCCAGCGTTGATTTTGGTATAGCCGAGGCCA
>CAUYUJ010022316.1:78473-83473 GCA_963575745.1 Prorocentrum cordatum | reverse complement strand
GCGGCGTTCGGCTCTGAGCAGGAAGACGCGGGCTTCCTCGACATGTCCTCCATGGAGGCCGCGTGCAGGGTGTGCCCCACCTGGCGGCGCGGCTAGGAGTGGCACGGCCTGGACATGAGGCGCGTCGTTGAGATCCAGAAGATTTGCGCGTCATTCCGTGGGCCATGCCCCCGCCCGCCCCCCCCGTGAAGTACCCCCCCGCCCCCCCCTCGCCTCGTTCGTCCGTCGCGGGCACAGCCGCGGCGCGTCCGCGACGATATATCGGGGGGGGCGCCCCCCCCACCCACCCCCGCACCCCGAGATAAGGTGTGCTGCGGGCCCGTGGGCTTTTTGCTGCAGCAGGGTGGGCGTGGCATGGCTGGGGGCCTCCGGAGCGCATTGCTTGTTGAGTGCGGGGAAGGGGGGGGGGGGTAGGGCCCCCCCCACCCCCCCTTCACAGAAGAGCCTTTCGGAAGAGCCTCTGGCGCTCTCCGAAGAGTCACTTGGAGCTGCCGAAGACCTTCTTGCAGCCGCCGAAGGGCTTCTTGGGCTCTCCGAAGAGCCTCGTGGGGCCTCCGACAAGCCTCTTGGGGCATCCGAAGCGCTTGTTCGGCTCTCCGAAGAGCCTCTTGGGCTCTCCGAAGAGCCTCTTCTTCCGGCGTCCGAGGAGCCTCGGGGGGCCTCCGAAGGGTTCTTGAGGCGCCCGACGGGTTCTTGGGGCCTCCGAAGGTTCCGGGGGCCCCCTAGTCCTCCGTCGCGCGGCAAGGAGGACTAGGAGGAGGAGGGGGGGGAGAAATATGGGGAGGAAAAGGAGGGGGAGGAGGATGGGGGAGGGGCAGGAGGCGGAGGAGGAGGAGGAGGAACAGGAGGACCAGGCGGGGAACGGTTTGCGTTGCATCCGCCGTCGCCCCTCGGCATTGGCAGCCGAATCGCAGTTGTTCCCGATATGTCATCACCGTCAGCGTCGGGGGTTTCTCGCGGGCCTCCCGCCTTCTCCCCATTCCATGGCGCTTTTCCTCCTCCCTCTTTCCCTCATCCCCATCTTTCTCCTCATTTCTCCCTCCCTCCCCCTGTTTCCCTCCCTATTGCTTTTGCGACGACGGTTGCTACAGTGAGCCACTAGTACTAGTGCTACTACTAGTGCTAATACTAGTACTAGTACTGACTACTACGACTGCTACTACTACTACTACTACTACTACTATTACTACTACTACTACTACTACTACTACTACTACTACTATTACCATTACTACTACTACTACTACCACTACTACTACTACTACTACTACTACTACTACTAGTACTACTACTACTACTATTACTCTTACTCTTACTACTACTACTACTACTACTACTACTACTACTAGTACCATTACTACCACTACTACTACTACTACAACTACTACTACTACTACTACCACTACTACTACTACTACTACTATGTCTACTACTACTACTACTACTACTACTACTACTACTCGTACTCCCACTCCTACTACCTTCTACCTACTACCTTCTACCTGCGACCTACTACTACTACCACCACTACTACTACTACTACTATTACTACTACTACTACTACTACTACTACTACCACTACTGCTACTACCTCCATTAGTACTACTATAACTACTATAACTACTACTACTACTATAACGACTACTATTTTTGTACAAATACTATTACTACGACGACGACGATTACTTCTACTTCTACTACTACAATTACCACCACTACTACTACTACTGCTACTACTACTACGACTACTGCTACTACTACTACTACTACCACTACTTCTACGACTAACTGCTACGACTAACTACTACGACTACCACTGTGAATACCACTACTATGACTATTGCTACCACTACTACTACTACTACTACTACTACTACTACTACTACTACTACTACTACTACTACTACTACGACTATTATTACTACTACTACGATTACCACTAGTAATAACAATGCTACTACCACGGCTACTCCGACTACTACTACTACTACTACTACTACTAGTATTAGCATTACTACTACTACTACCACTACCACTACTAGTACTACTAGTACTAGTACTACTACTACTACTACTACTACTACTACCACCACTACTACTACTACTACTACTACTACCTGCTTCTACTACTAACACTAACACTACTGCTACTAGTACTACTACTACTCCTACTACTACTACGACTACTACTACTACTACTACTACTACTACTAGCACTACTAGCACTACTACTACTACTACTACTACTACTACTACTACTATTACTAATACTACTACTCGTACTACTACTACTACTACTACTACTACTACTACTACTACCACTACGGCGAACTACTACGACTACCACTGTGCACACTCCTACTCCTACTACTGCTACTGCTACTACTATTACTACTACTACTACTACTACTACTACTACTACTACTACTACTACAACAACAACAACTACTACTACTACTACTACTACTACTATTTCTACTATTTCTACTACTACTACTACTACTACTACTACTACTACTACTACTACTACTACTACTACTACTACTACTACTACTACTACTCCCTCTCGTCGCCCCTAGCGCCCTAGGGCTCGCACTCCCTAGCGCCAATACTTCCTAGGGCTAGCATTCCTCAGCGCACGTACTTCCCAGCACTTCAGTGGACTAGCACTCCCTGGGACTAGTTCTCCCTAGGGCTGGTACTCCGTAGCGCGAGTACTCCCTAGGACGAGTACTCCGTTGGACGAGTACGCCCTAGAGGTAGTAATTCCTAGGACAGGTACTCCCTGGGGCTAGCATTCCCTACGGCTAGTACTCCGTAGGACGAGTACTCCTTATGAGTGGTATTCCTTAAAATCACCACTACAGCACCACAGTACTACCACACTACAGCACCACTACCACAATACCAGTACCACAACACCACAACACCGCTACCACAACACTACAATTCCGCTACCACAACACCACAGCCACAACACCACAGCACCGCTACCACAACACCACTACCACAACACCACTGCCAGTACCACAACACTACTACCTACCATCAACTCAACAACACTACCGACACCACACCACTAACACATCACTACCAACACCACGCCACTAGCACAGCTCACCACTACCAACACCACACCACTAACACAGCATACAGCACAACCAACCACTACCAACACCACACCACTAACACAACACTACCAACACCACACCGCTAACACAGCACAGCGACCACCACACGACTAACACAACACAACTACCACGTTGGTTCCAGGTGGGAATTACTGTGGCCACTTTTGCCTGCGCGGGAGTGCATTACCTTAAGGGTTGCGAATCTCTCCAGATCTAACATGATATACCCTTACACATTACTTTTCATCGAGCGGCCTGCGCGGGCCACAGTAACTCCCATCCGGCCGCGCGACGGGCCGCGCTAACACCCAGCGGGCCGCATTAACACCCAACGGGCCATAGTAACAACCGGTCGCCCCGCCCCCCCCCCCGCCGCGCCGCCCCCCCGCCGCCGCCCCCAATTCGCTGGGGCGCATGCCAAGGACGACGCCTCCTCTGTGCGCGGCAGACGCTTTTCTTGGCGCCCCCCAGGTTGTCGGGGACCGCGTGGAGCTCGCTTCGAAGAGGCGGGGCGCCCTCAGGCCCGCCGTCGTTCTGTCGCGCAGGCTGCTCGGCATGTGCGGCCGCGAGGCGTGGAAGCATCTCGACGATCGTCATCCGGGAAAGATGCGAAGGGGGGCGATCAAAGGGGTGAAGTCGACGTTGCCTCGCCGATGCGTCGTTGCTGATCACGCGCGGAGCGACAGAGCGCAGCCTGGAGAGGCGCGCTCTCGTCGGTGGAGACTCGCCGTGCATCGGCTGAAGATGCGTCGGGCACGCCGCGTCGATTGCCCCCCCGCCCGCGGGCGGCCCGCCCCATCGGAACTCCTCGCAGGTGAACGGCGCGCGCTGGACGTGCACCTGTCCGCCGCGATTTGCGCCGCGGTGCGGGGCCGATGGGGCCCGGGGGGAATCGTCGCGTGGGGGGTGCCCGCTCCGTCGTGGAGGTCCACCGAGAAGCCCCATGGGCTGATTTTTCGGCCTCCTCGGGGCCCCTCGGGCTCTCTTGGGTCATCCGGAACCGCGCTCGGCCGCGTGGGCCTCGCGACTGATCGGGGGGCCTCGCCGCGGGCAGAGCTGGCGTTTTCTAGCTTCGACGGGCCGCCGAGAATCATTAGCTCCGCCGAATGATTCACGCGGCGCCCCTCTCAGCAAGCGGCGAGGCCATCCCAGTTGGCGCAGGGGGGGCGCGCGTCGCTCCCCCCCGAAGGGCGACCTCGCGCGGCCGCGCTGAGGCGCGCGAGCCGGCCGCCGCGGGGGGCGCGCTCATTGGGTCGTTTTTGCAGCGCGGTGACGCAGTCGCCGCATCGGGCGCCGCTGGGCAAGCGCTCGAGCGGCGTGCGAGCGCCCGCCTGCCATCGCAGAGAGGAAACTTGGCGGCTTCTTTGTTCGCGGCGTGCGGCGCCATCACTGTTGCCCCTCTCTTCCCGCAGTCGTGCCAAACCTGGGCCGTTCCAGCGAGTTCAATGCTAGCCTGGGCGGGCCGCGATTGAACGCGCGTTGGCCGACGAGCGCAGCGTTGGCCTTCGGGGGGAAGTTTTAAGGCATATCAACTCCATGAGAATGCGGAAGTAGCTGTCTGAGAGAATGATGTCGTTAAAAGTGGGTGGCGTTGCAAGAGTGGTTCTCCGGCGCAGGAGAGAGGGGTCACAATCGGAATCTGCCGGGGAACAGAGGCCTTGACAGAACATGCCAATATCTGTTTGGAGCGCGGGAGAAAAATGGGAAAGAGGAGAAATTAGGTGGGGGGTGAGAACCCTGGGGCGGTGCGCGCATGCACTTACCATTCGATCAAGTGCGCGGGCTCTGCGCTGGAGGCGGCCGGGCGCGTGTTGCCTGGGGGGCTATCGCGGGTCTGGCAGGCGTGAAGTTCTAGAAGCGTCCTGACCC
>CAUYUJ010022316.1:58473-65973 GCA_963575745.1 Prorocentrum cordatum | reverse complement strand
CCCGAAGGGGAAGGGGGGTTTATGGAAGAGGGAAGAATGATCTCGTTAGACATCCTGGGATGAAGAATAATACGAATAAGAGTACTACTAATGCGAATAATGGTAATAAGTTTACTCGTAAGAAGAACAGGGCGACTAAATTAATTCTAATGATCATAAGTAAAGGGCAGGAGGAAGAGGGCGGAGCGAGGATGAGGTGGAGGAGAATGAAGCATGAGGAGGAGGAGGAGGAGGAGGAGGAGGAGGAGGAGGAGGAGGAGGCAGTAGGCATGATGAGGAGGAGGAGCAGCATGAGGATGCAGGTGACAGGTGGGATGAGGCAGGAGGAACACAGGAGGAGGAGGAGGACAAGGAAGGAGGAACATATATCAGGCCGTCACAAGGAGGCAGCAGTAGGGTGTGCGACCTCCTCCCCCCTACCCATTCCCCTGCCTTCTCCTCCTCCGTGCTCTCCCTTCCTGCTGTTCCTCCCCTCCTGTTCCTGCTCCCTCCTGCTCGCCCTCGGTATGGATATGGAACGTCGATCGCTGGCATGCTGCACTTGATCCAAAATCCGCTGGCCGGCCTGCACATCGACCCCATAACATATGGAGCGACGACGTACCCGATTTTTGCGCGGAGGATGGCCTATGTTTCACCCGAAAACTGGCACAGCGTCGCTGCAGACGCGCCAGCTTGGCACGAATTGAACAGGGCTAGGACGAGGGTACATCCGTTCCAGAGCGTTCCGGAACGATCTCAACGCCTTCTGGAACGCTCGGAGGAGGCCGCGGCGCCCGAGAGACATCCCCCAGAGCCGCCAGCTGTCAGACGTTCCCGATTTATCCCCGTCCGATGTCATCCTCGCCCTGGCTCGAAAGAGGAGGAGGTGGAGGATGAGGAGCAGGAGAAGGAGGAGGAGGAGGAGGAGCAGGAGGAGCAGGAGGAGGAGGAGGAGGAGGAGGAGGAGGAGGAGGAGGAGGAGGAGGAGGAGGAGGAGCAGGAGGAGCAGGAGAAGGAGGAGGAGGAGGAGGAGGAGGAGGAGGAGGAGGAGGAGGAGGAGGAAGCCTCGTCTTCGCACTCTGCGGGCGACGCGCCGAGGGCGCCCGAGAGCGCCGCGGCGCGGCCCGCCCAGGGCCCGCCGAGCGCAGCTCGCAGTGGCGTTGCCGCCCGCCCGCCCCCCTTTCAGCCACGCGCAAAGGGGGTTGGGGGGAGGGGGGAGGGCTTCTCAGAAGCATCCCTGCTCCTTCGAAGGCGCGGGCCTTTCTGTATAGATGTAAGGCCGGCGCCTTCTAAGAAGCAGCCTCCTTCTAAGAAGCCCTCCCCCCTCCCTCCATCCCCCTGTGCGCGCCGCCAACCCATGCCAGAGCCCTCGGCAGGCGGCCGCCCAGCGCGCCGGCGCGGAGAAGAGGCGCCTGGACACGGCGCACCTGCGGAGGGAGAGGTCGGCCGCTCGCAACGGGGGGAGGTGGGGCCCAGGCGGGCGTGTCCCCCTGCCGGAGGATGCCAGAGCAACAAAAATTGCGCCACCGAGGAGCCCCACATGTGTTTATATATGATGGCTGGAGTGATGACGGCTGCAGTGGAGCATGTGAGAATGATGTCGGTGGCCATTCTCTGCGCACCCCCTATTGTGTCGAGAAAGGGCCACGCCGGTTGCGCCCTGGACGACCGGCTCGGATAGCGGCCGCGCTCGGGGACCACCACCTGCGGACCCCCTGAGGTTACGAGAATATGCCACGCCTGCTCCGCCAGCGTTCCCCTGTGCCCTGAGCACGACCGGCACGGATAGCAAACTTGCGTGCCGATGTGCCCTGACTACCACCGTCACGGATAGAGGCCGCGCTCAAGGACCAACCCGTGCGCACCCCTTGTGGTGTCGAGAATATGCCGTGACTGCTATGCCCAGGACGACCATCACGGACAGCAACGGCCTGGACGACCGGCACGGATAGCGACCGCGCTCAGGGACCACCCCTTGCGCACCCTCTCTGGTGTCGGGAAAGAGCCACGCCTGCTATGCCCTGCGCCATGACCCGCATAGACGCCGCGCTCGGGGACCACCCCCTGCACACCCCTTCTGGCGTCGAGGAAGTGCCACGTTTGCTATGCTCTGGGACATGGCCCGCATAGACGCCGCGCTCGGGGACCACCCCCTGCGCACTCCTTATGGTGTCCAGAAAGTGCCACGCCTGCTATTCCCTGCGCCATGGCCCGCAAAGACGCCGCGCTCGGGGACCACCCCCTGCGCACCCCCTATGGTGTCGAGAAAATGCCACGCCTGCTATGCCCTGCGACATGGCCCGCATAGACGCCGCGCTCGGGGACCACCCCCTGCGCACTCCTTATGGTGTCGAGAAAGTGCCACGCCTGCTATTCCCTGCGCCATGGCCCGCAAAGACGCCGCGCTCGGGGACCACCCCCTGCGCACCCCCTATGGTGTCGAGAAAATGCCACGCCTGCTATGCCCTGCGCCATGGCCCGCATAGACGCCGCGCTCGGGGACCACCCCCTGCACACCCCCTATGGTGCCGAGAAAATGCCACGCCATGGCCCGCATAGACGCCGCGCTCGGGGACCACCCCCTGCGCACCCCCTATGGTGTGGAGAAAATGCCACGCCTGCTGTGCCCTGCGCCATGGCCCGCATAGACGCCGCGCTCGGGGACCACCCCCTGCGCACCCCCGTATGGTCTAGAGAATGTACCACGCCTGCTATTCCCTGCGCCATGGCCCGCATAGACGCCGGGCTCGGGGATCACCCCGTGCGCACCTCCTATAGTGGGAGACGCGGGTGCGACGCTGCAGGGATGAAAACCAAAACTGTGCTGTGCTGTGCTGTGCTGAGCCGTGCTGTGGTGTGCTGTGCTGCGCTGCGCTGTGTTGTGCTGTGCTGTGTAAGAAGGAGAAGGAGGAGGAGGGGTGAGGAGGAGACGCGGGTGCGACGCGGGAAGGAAGAAAACCCAAACCCCACTAAGCATGTGGGGAACTATTCCAGGGACGATTTGGTTCGACCATTTTTGGCTATTTCGGAGTATGTGTTCTGACTATTTTTGTAGGTTTCGTCCAAAATCCGTCTGTAGGGGGACATGCCCGACCGAAGAGTAGAGGGAGGGAGGAAGGCTTCTCAGACGCACCCCTGTTTCTCAGAAGGCGCGGGTCTTGACTGCAGATGTAGGGCCGGCGTCTTCTCAGAATCAGCCTCCTTCTAAGAAGCTTTCCCCCCTCCCCCTACCCCCTTGTGCGCGCCGCCAGAGAGGGCCATCGTCCAGCAGTATTCCCGCCTGAGGAGCCGCCGACAGAGTCTGCAGGGCAACGAGCAGGAGCAGGAGGAGCAGGAGGCGGCGGCGCAGAGGATATGTAGAGCAGGGGTGAGGGGTATCCCTGTCATGTTATCACCGCCCACCAAGCCACCCCAACCCAACCCGAAGGCCCCGATTTGCCCTCAATTTTTAGTGGTGGGGGGGGATCGGGGAACATTGACAAAACACGTATTAAGCCCGTACCCCCCAACGCGAAATTCGGGCGGTTGGGGTGGTCTGGTAGGTAGTCGTCATGTTACTACACAGGGTGGCGCCGTGGAGAGCTGGCACGGGCAACGCTCGGCTCTGTACGGCTGCGCTCTCTCTTGGACGTCCAGGGTGTCGCTCGCTGGGATGTGCAGCCGTCCTGGGTAGAACCCGTTCCCTCTGCCATGCTCCTCGCCATTGGTCCAGGAGGAGGAGGAGGAGGAGGAGGAGGAGGACGAGTAGGAGGAGGAGCAGGGGGAGGAGGAGGAGGAGGAGGAGGAGGAGGAGGAGGAGGAGGAGGAGGAGGAGGAGGAGGAGGAGGAGGAGGAGGAGGAGGAGGAAAGGGGGGAGAGGAGGATGAGGAGGAGCTCTATTGGTGCATTCAGCGTTCCTCTGGTATCCTAGGGGCCACGAGCCAAAAACATCGATCGGCATTGTTGACATCCACAGCTTTCAATCGTGATGCTTCTTCTCCACGGCTTGCCAGGGCTTCTGTTCCTAACTTCCCCAACCAACACGTTGGGATCGTCCGATTTCAAGAAAAGACCTCCCGGCCCGCCCGCCCTGGATACCGCGGCCGCCATCCCCCGGCTCCCGATAATCCCTGGTCCCGCCCCACGCGCCGCCCCCACTCTGCATACCGCGGCTGCCAGATCCCCAGGTCCCCCACCGAACAGGGCATAACACCACACCACCGAACATAACACATCCGAGCAAACATACCATATCATGACAGACCATATCGTAACACACCACACCATGACAGAGCAGGGCATACCATGGCATAGCATCACAGCACATACCATTCCACTAGATGACAAATCAAGCATACCATACCAAATCAACGCATAATTTAATTGAACATATCAAATCAGAACGTGCAACATCATCACATAACATGACACATCATATCATAGCACGGCAACAGCACAGCATAACAACGCATGCTATGACGGATCGGAGCATACGTAACATAACATAACAGTGCATAACATACCATGACGTAACACTGGCCGAGACCACCGCGCCCCGCGGGCATCGTTCCAATGAGCGCGCGCACCTTCGGGATAACGCCGAAGGTTTCGGTGGGGATCACTCAGCAAAATAATTGTGGTATCGTATGGTGTTTTTTTTGATCCGCTGCTCATTTGGGCTGTCGTGAGCCTCCTGAGGGGCTCCAGAGTGAGAGTTCGCGCGTGGTTGGTCTTCGGAGGCTGCACGTGTCAAGTGATGTTGCATTGGCGGGCACCTTGCCATATATGGGACACGTCATAGGTTGGGGAAAATGGAACGCATGACGAGGAACGGATGGGGAGGAATGAGGAGGAAGAGAAGCAGGCGGAGGATGCGATGATGATGTTTATGATGATGATGAGGAGGAGGATATTGATGATGTTCTGTTGATGATGATGATGCTGATGCTGTCTATGGTGATGGTGATGGTGATGCCGATGACGCTGATGATTATGTTGATGCTGCTGATGATGTTGTGATGATGCTGCTGATGATAATGATGCTGATGCTGATGCTACTCATGATGATGATGACGATGGTGGTTGTGATGATTATGCTGACGATGATGATGATGATGATGATGATGATGATGACGACGATGATGATGATGATGATGATGATGATGATGATGACGATGATACTGATGATGATGATGATGAGGAGGATGAGGATGTGGATGATGATGAGGATGCTGGTGATGATGATGATGATGCTGATGATGAATATTATACTGATGATTATGATGATGATGATGCTGGTGATGATGATGATGATGGTGGTGGTGATGATGATGCTGATGATGCTGATGATGACGATGATGATGATGCTGATAGTGCTGATGTTGATGCTGATGCTGACTCTGATGCTGATGCTGATTCCGATGCTGCTGACTCTGATGTTGCTGCTAATGTAGATGATGAGGATAACGGTAAGGATGATGATGATGGTTATGATGATAGTCATGGGCATGGCAATCAGTCCGGCGACTTCGCCCACGGGCGATGCTCAGTGGCAGGTGCTTGCCCCGTCGGTTTGAAGCACCCGCAGTAAATGCTCACACTTAACATCTTCGCAGCAAATGGGGTAACATCACGAGCACGCGGGAGCACATTCGCCTGCGCATCGCAGTCACGTCTGGACACTGCTGACAGTGATGGTGGTGGTGCCGATGATGACGATGATCAGACGCTGCCTGCTGTGGGGTGGATCCATGTTCCCACAGCGCGCGACATCCGCCTGACGAGGAGGAGGAGGAGGAGTGATGTTGGATAAAGCCGAACTCCGACGCAACTTATCACATGGAGCTCTGATTCGGCAGCGTGCCGAAGGAGGAGGTTAGAGGGAGCAGGCCTTCTCAGAAGCCCGCGCGCCTTCTGAGAAGCCGTCCGTGTCTCGGGAGAAGGCGTGGACAGCTTTAGAGAAGGCCCGCCCCCTCTGCCTTACCCCTTGGGCGCGCCGCCGACTGCTGCCCAGGGTCAGAGATACGTCAGGGCGAGAAGCAGGTAACGAACACGGCGGCCCGTGCAGCGGGTTAGGCGCGCCCACCCGGCAAGATGTGCGCCATCACCATGGCACCCGCCCGACACTTAGGCTACCACAAGACAGCGGAAAGAGAAGCGACGCACGAGGAAAGCCTGGGGGGGGCCCGGAGCCGCGTCCGCGCTTGGGAGAGGGGGCGTGCGGAGCACTAGCGGGGCACCCATCATGCCAGTGCAGGCCGTCAGATAGGATGAGGATGTGTCGTCCTCCTGGCTCGGGCCCAACCTGCGCCAAGCCACGGCATCGCCCCTGACTGTGATGCGACACGGTTGCTGGATGGCTTCGTCATCGACTGGACTCTCGCACTCGAGAACTCGATTGAGACGATACTCTCGCCGCACAGCTTCCGACCGCTACCGCGGCTGCTCATGATTTTCGTGCTGCAGAGCTGTCGGCGCGTAGTGGTGTTTGCCCGTGGTCCTGTCTGGGCTTGTCCATGGCTTGCACCTGACACGATACTCTCTGTTGGAGTCCCCATGGGCAGGCTGTGGGTCCACGCTGGATCCATAGTTGGCCCCGCGCGTTCCTCCGAGACGCGTGTGTCCCACTGTTCAGGGTTCCGCGTAGGGCCCCACGACTTTTTTTTGCGAAGCCGAAGTTCTCGACCGCGAGCAAAAGGAGGAGAACGACAACGAGGAAGAAATACAGGAATGTGAGGAAAAACAATGAGCCGCGTGCCTCAGAAGGACCCCCGAGATGCCCCAGGAGCAGACGCCCTTTCGGCCTCAGCAGCGTCCGCAACGGTCCCAAAGCCCTCCAATATCACCCCAAGGCGGCCCATGAGGGCACCATCGAGGGCATCAAGCGAGCGGGCCTCAAGAGGGCTCCCAAACGGCCCCGAGAGAGTCTTGCGGGGGCTGCGGTACCCCGAAGACGCTCCCTCGACGGCCAAGGACAATTAGCACCAAGAAAGTCGAAGATCCCCCCAGTTTGCCCCGAGATTGTCCCAGGAATGCCCCCCATGGACTTGCCAACATTCACTGGTACTTATCATGTGTGGCATTTTTGTATTGTTGCGATTTTGCCTTTCCCGCTATCTTTATCTGAAAAGGTCGCACTGCGGCCCAAGAGACCCTCAAGAGAAATCCCAACACGGCCGATGAGGACCTTACGACGGTCTCCAGCGGACGCCAGGAGGCCCTCGAGGGCCCCAACAGATTCAACACAGGCCCAATAGGCTCTTGGGAGGAGCTGCTGACCCCCCCCCAAACACCTCCGAGGCGGCCAAGATATCTCCTTGATGGTCCGAGACGGCCCCAAGAGGGATACGGATGACGATGATGACGACGAAGACGATGCTGGTGCTCACGACGATGACGACGATGATGACGATGACGGTGGTGACGACGGTGATGGTGATGGTGACGGTGATGAGAATGCTGCTGCTGACGATGACCATTGTGATGATGATGGTGATGATGATGATGCTTATGACGATAATAGTGGTGATGATGCTGATG
>CAUYUJ010022316.1:50973-55973 GCA_963575745.1 Prorocentrum cordatum | reverse complement strand
TCTCCATCTTTAGCCGACTGTCTCGGCCCGTGGGAGAAAGGAACGGGCCCGTAGCACGCTGAGACAACATTGCCCAGAGGGCCAGCCTGGACTAAGGCCCAGCCAGCCCGCGAAAGCCCTGGGATCCCAGGCCAGCGGGCGGGCCCGTCCGAAACATTTAAACCGCTGAGACGGCCTGTAGCGGGCCTGTTTACCCATAAAACCGTCTGCTCAGGCTCCAGCGCTGGAAAGAGAGCCAGCGGCGAGGGGAAGATCGCTCGAGCGAACCGCTCCGCCAGCTCCTCTCCTCTCTCATACACGCGTGCCGCTCTGCTAGCGAGCTGAGGCGAGACCATGTCCCTCCTGAGGGGCGCATTCGCTGGGCATCGATACTGCCTGTGAAACAGGCTCCCCGCCTCCTCTTGACACAATCTACACTTGCAGCAGCTGTGGTAGCCATGCTTGTGCACCCGTGCTTGTGGCCAGTGCACATTGCTCATCAAGCCCCTCAGGGACCTCTGATGCTGGGGCTTCCACGTGGAGGAGGAGGATCGGATGAGAGGATTCAACGCATCCCAGAACAGAGGGTACCCTGGGAAATCACCGCCTGCATGCATAAGGGCCTGCCTGTCAGAAGCCCGGATGGCCGCCGCTCTGACTTGCAGCCGAAACCCGACTGGTGAAATCTGCGAAAGGTTCCAGACTTGCCCGAGGTCCGACAGGGCCGAGCGAAAGTCCAGAAAACTCCAACCGATGCGCTGCAGACTCCGAATGACAACATCCGCAGGCTTCGAAGCTCCCCATCCACGGGTACTTCTTCGAATTTGCTCGAGTGATTGCTGCGCCAGCCGTCGCACTTAAAACCGAAACGTTGGGACAACTGTCCCAAACCGCAGTGGCCCACTGAAAGGCCACGTGGCCAACATAGGCCACGAAAGGGCCCACGATTTCGCCCAAACGGAACGAGTGCAACCGAATTCCCAGGGAGGCTCCTTTTGGGTGGCGCCCTAAAGCATGGGCCGCCGACAGCCTCAGACCATGCATGGTCGTCAGCGAAATCCCCGAGACGCTGCTACCCCAGAGAGCTGAGGCCGTTGCCCCCATTCGCTGCACAAGAGCCACATCAGCCCCTGCCCCCCTCAGAAGTCGAAGTCGTTTCGAACGCGAGCCTGCGCCGATGAACCTCGCCCTCTGCGCCCCCGCGCGTCTCCTAGTCCCAGTTGTCGCGTCTGTGCCTGGATTGCGCGCGTGCTCGACCCGAGACGACACAGGCAGACGCCGAGCTCCATTAACATGAGCTTGAACTTCACGCGTGCACATGTACTTGGTTTTCCTGATGTTCACGGGCAGGTGGAGCTCGTTAAAGCACGCAAAGAGCTGGCCGACTGCGCCCGCAAGTGCCTGTGCTACCTGCAGTGGTCGCCCACATACTTGAAGCGCCACGTCGTCCACAACATTGCGGATGAAAAGGTTGGGGCGAACTTGCTGAGTGAGAAGGAGAGGTCGGGGCAACAATAACTTGGCCAAAGTTGTCGCCCCTGCACATCCTGCCACCACAGCTACATTCGCCGAGTAAGCGCGCGAAGCTGCTTCTCCATACAGTAGCGCCTTATATCCCGCATATATCGAGCAGTGCCCCCTGAGGACCTTGATGGGGAACCCATACTGGGGCCCAGCAGCTTGGAGATATGTTCGTAAAACCTGCTCAAGTCCACCAAGACAGACCCACTCAGCCGTCGTCGACCGAGAAAATCTGCGCCTCTGGTCCTTTTCCCAAACCGATGCCAGGGAAACAACTTTCGATTTCGGTCCCGCAGCCCTGCCCACGTATGCCCTGGAGCACTGAGGGTCTATCCCATGGATCTGGATCAGGCGCCGCTCCGAGAACCCAAACCACTCCTTCACCATGAGGTCCAGATCTGCTGGCCCCCCCCACATCCCAAGACCAATTGTGCTCGACTGGGGCCTGCAGGGGGCCAAGGAGCTCCAGTGGGAAAGCTTTGAAGCGCACTTGCTGGTTGATCGTTTACACAGGGCTCAGATCCTTTAGCTTTAAGACGACGGGCGCGCGCGGGTAGAGCGGAGCCTGGTCCATGACCGAGATCTCCTCGACACGCGTGGTCAACACCTCTGCAACCACAGAGAAATCGAGGATCCTACTAGCATCAGCAGCTTGAACTGGACCAGCTGTTGCGCCCAAGATGACCCAGTCGTCCGAGGTGCCCTGCGAGTCCTTCTGAGGTACCAGTTGAGCCTCCTGGGGGTTCGTCGTCCTGCAAGTTGGGGTCTCTGGTGCCACTAGAACCCCGCGAACCTTCTGCAGCCACCCTAAACCCTGAAACGCGTCTGGCTCGAAGTTGAAGTCCCCTTGGAGCACCCAGGGCCTATCTTGGGCCATGATGTAGGCCCCAACCTTCTGCGAGAGGTCCAAATTGGGTCCTGGGAGCTCCTTGCCCGTCACCATGTACATACTAATGACGATTATGCCCTTCGGGAACCCTACGTTGACTGTCCTGGCCACCACCCTGCTAGAGCAATCCTCACATACCGTGGTCGCCGTGGGTGTCGAGCCTAGTGAAGTGCGAGCTCCTACTGCAACGCCTGAACTGCTCTGCTGCGATGATGGCCCCGTACTGTGAGCCATTCCAAAAGAAAAGTGATACCCATGCCTGCGTCCCCAGCTCATCGCGGAGACCTGCTTGGTGTCACTCTTGATACGCGCCTCTTGATGCAGCAGACCTGCGGGAGCGGAAGGGCACCTCCAGCTTTGCCTTCGTCGGCCATCCACTCCATCACTGATTCGAACGTGGTCCAGGCATTGACGCTCATGCCTGCAATGACGAGCGTGCTGACTGCCACCGATTGAGGTTGCCGACGAGCCTCCTCAGCGGCAAAACTCTTCGCCTGCAAAGCGGAGCCCTGTACATCACGACGTGCACATTCGCCCGCTAGAAGATTACGAGCAGGAGGTGTGAGCGCCCCCCTGTCGAGTTCTAACCGGTGTTTCGTATCCGAATCCAGCTCAACGTGGGGAGAGGGGATCGCGGTCTCCACAACCGCAGCCAGCTGTGCCAGCGGCCCCAGAAGGTCGGTACCCTCTGGCTCCACAAGGCTGACGAGGTGCGCTGAGCGGTGCGCGCCGACGGCAGCTGCCGAAGGTCGGTACCCTCTGGCGCCCTCAATGCCAGCAGGTGGTGCTGAGCAGTGCGTGCCTACAGGGGCCCACGCCGAATGCGCCGATGTACCCGCCTTCTGAGTCGACGAAGCGGCCCTCTGCGTCGCACATGCCCCCAAACCCGAAGTGGGCCAGTTGGGGGGGGGGGCCCTCGAAGTCCCGCTGGTCCTCCCAGTCCCTGCGGCGACTTCTGCGGCTCCAGAGGAGCCGTGAGTGCGCCACTCGTCGCAGTCGCCGCGCGCGAACCTGACGAACTAGAAGCCCCAGTGCCTGAGGGCGGAGGGGTGTGACTTCCAGGGGCTGAATCCCTGTCCCCTCCGCCCATGGGCCCACGGCCCGCGCCGCGTCCAGCGCCTGGAAGTGGCCACGCTGCAAGGTCCAGCAGAGGCGCGCCCACGACGTCCATCTGCCTGAACAGGGTCGACTCGAACAGCAGGTCGTCCCTCATGGCTGCAACTGCGAAGCCCGTGGCCTGCTCCCAGTCGTAGTCGATCATGCTGCTTCCGAGGAGCCGCTCTAGGTTAGCCATGCCAACCCTGCCGCCGACGACAACGCTCGGGTTAGGCACTCTTCCTAGCACGCTTAATTCCGATGGCCAGAGCTGCCTCGAGGTACTTGCGTTTGGCTGCGTCCAGAGCCTCCTGAGGTCCGTCCTTGGCTGCCTTGAGTTCCTCGGCGGCCTCGTTGAAGGCCTGCGTGCGCTCTTCGAAGTCTTCGCCTCCAAGCAGCTCCATGTCGATGTCGTCGCTGTCGCCGTCCTCGGCGGAGATGTGCTCTCCACTGGCAGCAGTAGTTGGGTGAGCACCACTAGCAGCACCTGCAGACGCAGCAGCGGCCCGAGCAGCCACTTGAGCTTCTTGTTGCAGCTGCTGCGGCTTCCCCAGCGCGGCCTTGCCCTCGGTCGATTCGACGACAGATGCGTCGAGCCCAGCCGACATGGCCTTGAGCGGGTCGTCGAACTCGTTGGCGTGCGCCTTGCATCGCAGCTCCTGGGCCTGCACAAGGTCCTCACGTCCTTTGTCGAGATTCGTCTTGGCCGTCGCGAGCTCCCCCTCCAAGGCTGCGCGCTGGCGCTCGATCTCATTGATCCGCGCCTCCATCTTCGTGACCTTGGACTTGAGGTTCTCGACCTTCCAGCGCACCGACTGTGCCGTGGGCGCCCGCTTCTTCGCTTCCGTAGCCTTCTTCTCCGCCTCCTCGACTGCCGCAATGGCCGAGTTGTCGACCCCAAGCTTCTTGAGGTAAGCGAGCACGTCTTGTCTTGAGGATGGCTGCGCAGATCCACCTCCGCTGCTGCCTCCTCTACCTCCGCCTGCACCTCCAGTGGCCCATGGAGGCGCCCCTCCTGACGGCGGCGGGGTCCCTCCCCCAGTGAGCTGGGCAACCTGCTGCTGCAAGTCCTGGAGCTGCCTGAGCATCTTCGCGTTGGCATTCCCTGGGGGGCCCTGAGCCCACTTGCCGAGCGGCTTAGGCTTGGGCCCCTGCGGCTGCTGAGGCACACGCGCTTTGACAGCAGCCTGGCGTGCAGCCTGGATGGTCTTCTGCGCTGCAGGGCGACCGCACAGACGGCACGATAACCTCGACGCCCAGTTGTCGGCCACGCCGCACGAGCACCCCCAGTGAGGCGTGCGCGGCCCTGGCAGAACTTGACCATCGAGGGGGGCCATCCACGGCGGGGACCCCCGCGCGGATGACTGGCCACGCGGGCCGCGTGAAAGTTGGAAAGATTGGCCCGCAAACGCGAACCGCTCTGAATTACGCGCTTGCAAGCTCAGCCCCAACGGCCTGAGCCAGAACGGCTCTGATGAGGATGATGAGGATGAGGACCAGGATGAGGATGAGGATG
>CAUYUJ010022316.1:35973-48473 GCA_963575745.1 Prorocentrum cordatum | reverse complement strand
ATCACGAACGTGTGACAGGGCCGCTATGATTTTCTCACCATTCCAGCTTTCCCAAATTACGAGCGTGGGGCAGGGCTCCGGGATTCTCACTATTTCAGCTTTCCGTACGGCGAGAAGTCCGAGGTGCCTTCGACAGCGACGACCAGGACCTCGACGAGCTCTTCAAGCTGCTGCCGGCTTCCGGTTCGCGCTGTTCGACAGCGCCAAGAAGGAAGACGTCGAGCCCGGCGCCGAGAGCGTGGCCAAATCGAGTTTCGGGAGTCACGTCAGTTACGTCGAGCCTGTCAAGGCCGCGCTGGGCGAGCTCCCCGCCGGCCTCCAGGCGTTCCGCGAGGCCCGTCGACAAGTTGCCCCAGTAGGTCAACAGGTACATCGAACGGGCCCGACAGAACCTGGCGCCCACGCCGGACAGGCGCGCGGCAGCTACCGAGGCGCTCGTCAAGTGGTGCTGGGCCATCAAGTCCGTCAGCAACGCCGAGTTCGAGCTTTCCGGGGACGCCCACCGCGCCCGGCGGGCAAGCGCAACCCATGATGCCGAGGAGGAACGTCAGGGGCAGGACATGGGCGTTCTCGAGTGTCACATCGAGAGCCGCTTCCGCAAGTGCGACGCTGGCTTGATCGAGCGCGCCGCCCTGCTCGAGCCCGACGCGGCCGAGGAGACGGCCGAGAAGAGGGGTCCTCCTCGAGCGTCTCGAGCTTAACCATGCCGGTTGCCTGCTTTCCCGAGGGTTTTCTCAGCCGATCGCCTCGAGCCACGAAAGTTTCGAGATAACCGATTTCTTCTAAGTTGCCGCGCTTCTCGAGCCATCCGACTTGCAGCCAGCCCGAGCGTCGAGACGCAGCTGACCCGAGCGTCAGGGACGCGAACGCCTCGAGCCCGCGAGCGCTCCAGCCGCCCGCTTTCGCCCGGAAGAAAGCGTCGAGTGCACCATCGTCGAGGCCTCGATCTTCGATCCTCGGATCGAAGGTCTTCGATTCATTGGCTTACGCCACGCCGCCGACCCCTTGGGGCGGCAGCGATCGTCCCCCGCGTGGCCTGTCCGGACAGCCTGTGAGGCCCCTCTAGACACGTTTTGGAGCCCTCTTAGGACCGTCTTTCCGTTCCCCCGGGCCGTTGCCATGGTTTCTGGGGCCTTCGTGGGGCGCCCGGAGGCCGTCGTGGAGCTTTTTGGAGAGTCTCGTGGGGTGCCAGAGGTCGATCTTGGAGGTTTACTGGGCCGTTGTGGGCCTCGTGAAAGTTCAAGAATCGAAAGTGCTGAACATGTACGTTTTGCCTAGGGAATGGGGCGGTTTTTGCCTCGGGAGGCCTGCTTGGAGCGCTTCGTGGTCGCGTGTGCAAGCGTCTTGGACGCCCATGGGGTTGTCTGGAGGCAATCTTGGGCGGTTTGGACCGAATCGTCCCCCGCGTGGGCCGTCCGGACAGCCTTTGGGAGCCCTCTTGGCCCGTTTTGGAGCCCTTTCGTGACCGTCCTGCGGCTTTCCTGGGCCGTCCGGGCGCCGCCTCGGAGCCTTCTTGGGAGCCTCTTCGGGTGACAGGGGTCGATCTTGGAGGTTTATTGGGCCGTTGTGGGCCTCGTGAAAGTCCAAGAAGCGAATGTGCTGAACATGTACGTCTTGCCTTGGGAATGGGACGGTTTTTGCGTCTGGGGGCCTTTTTGGAGCGCCTCGTGGTCGCGTTGTCAAACGTCTTGGACACCCATGGGGCCGTCTGGCGGCGATCTTGGGCGGTTTGGACCGAATCGTCCCCCGCGCGGGCAGTCCGGACAGCCTTTGGGGGCCCTCTTGCCCTGTTTTGGAGCCCTCTTGGGACCGTCCTGCGGCTTTTCTAAGCCGTTGCTATGGTTTCTGGGGCCTTCGTGGATCGCCCAGGCGCCGCCTTGGGGCCTTTTTGGGAGCTTCTTGGGCTGGCGAGGGTCGATCTTGGAGGCTTCTTGGGCCGTTTTGCGCCGCGTGGAAGCCGACTGGGCGAATGTGGTGAAAATGTGCGTTTTCCCTATGGAATGGGACGATTTTTGCTATTGGAGGGCCTCTGGGGCGCCTCCTAATGTTGTTTCAAACTGATGCAGCCGTGTGGAGGCAATCTTCGGCGTTTTGGGGCGATCCTTCGTCGATTCGTAGCTCTCTTGGACCGTTCTGGGAGCCTTTGGAACCTTTTTGGCTCGTTTTGGGGCCTCCTGAGGCCCCCCCCCCTCAGACTGGCCGGACCAGGTCACCGGGGGAGGGGTTTGGGGAGGGGGAAGCATCTCACACGCCGTGACCCCAAGGGGTCGGCGGATCTTGGATCCGAGAATCTTCGGGCGTCTTGGGTCCTAGATTCCCTAGATCCGAAGGCCTTGGGTCTTCGATCCGGGGGTCGAGGATCGAGCCTCGACGGTCGTCGATCGTCGTTGTCGTCGTCGCCGTCGTCGGGCCTGTGCCGCGATGCGCGCGGTGCGACCATCGAGTGCGCCATCGTCGAGGCTCGATCCTCGACCTCTTGAGGGCCTCTTGAGGGCCTCGTGGCTCTCGGGGCTTGTAGCTCGAAGTGTCGGTTCGCGTTCCCCGTTTGGGCATGCTTTTGGGGCTGGCTTGGGGGCCTCTTGGGCCATCTAGGAGGCCTTCGGGGCTGTCTTGGGGCGGTCTGGGGCCGTTTTGGGGCGCTCTTGGTGGCCTCTTGGGCCATGTTGGGGCGATCTTGGGGGCCTCCTGGGCCGTCATGAGGAGCTGGTAAATCGAAAAAACGAGAACGCCACAATCCTTCAAAAATGTACAGGGAATCACTAATTTGTGCCTTTTGGGGGCCCTCTTGGGAGGTCTTCTTGGGGCGTCTTGCAGGCTTCTTGGGCTGTCTGGAGGACATCTTGGGGTGTTGGACTGGTCGCTCGGTGACTCGGAGCCCTCTTGGGCCGTCCTGGGGGCCTCTTGGGGCTTTCTTGGCGCGCTCTGGGGGGCCCGAGAGGTCGCGCCCAGGAAGAAAACCCTCTCTGAGTAAAGGGTGGCTTGGGGTCAGCCAGGGTATCTTGACCCGGGGAACTTCAGGGGCGACCCCGTGCGCGCGAACTAGAAAATTTCAGCACTAGTTACTGGAGATCTTAGCACGCCTCCGGCCCGTTGGGCTGGCGAATATACTGCCATTTGCTACATCTGACATGCCTACCACATTTTTTGTTTGTTTGGGTTTCCGACCGCCCAAGATCGCCCAAGAGGCCTTTCTGGGCCGTCTTGTTGCCCTCTTGGAGCGGTTCACGGCCGTCTTGGGCCCTCTTCGGCAGACCCTTGGGCGATCAGTGGGTCCTTTTGAGCCGACCTGGGGTCCCTTTTGGGGCCTCTTGGGCTGTCTTGGGGCTATCTTCGAGGCCTCTGGGAAGCCTCTTGGGCCGTCCTGGGTGGTCGGAAACCCGAACAGGCGAGAACCCCAACATTTCCCCCAACCCATGGGAATCAATGGTTTTGGCCCCCTCGGGCTCTCCAGGAAGTCCTCTTGGAGCTCTCTCTGGCCGTTCTGAGGCCTCTTGGGCCGTCATGGGGCCCTCTTGGGCTATCTTTGGCCGTCTTGAGGCTCTCTTGACAGGCTCTTGAGTTGTCTTTGGCCATGTTGAGCCATTTTGTTGTCGTGTTTGCCTTCCTGGGGGCCGTTTTGGAGGTCAACTTGGCCGTCTGCAGGCCGGAGATAGCGGGCGCCGGGGGGCGATTTCAGGGGTGGCGGTCGACGCGAGCGCATGCGAACCAGGGGGTGGCGGGTTTGGTGCAATGTATGCGGCGCAGGTTAATGCGGTGTAGTATAGGTCGTGCAATATGTATGGCGTGCAATTTATTGGGTGCACTCTTATGTTGTGCAATGAATGTGGTGTGCAATCTGTGCGGTGCAATCTATGTGGTGCAAACAAGCACTTGCCGAACTTGAAGTTGACAACTCCACTGCTCGCGCAATCATCCCACCCACCCACCCGCAACTTGGTTTGCAAAACCCATGCGGGACCGAGCACAGATATCGCTCTGGGATCGTCTTGGAGCCCTGGGGGGCGTCTCAACAGCGCCCCAAGAAGGTCGGAGAAGCAAGACGGCCGACGACGACGACGACGGCGACGACGACGACGCCGACGTCGACGACGACGAAGACGACGACGCCGACGCCGACAACGACGACGAAGACGACGACGACGTCGCCAACGAAGACGACGACGAGGGAGGAGGGAGGACGACGACGGCGACAACGACGACAGCGACGACAACGACGACAACGAGGGAGGAGGGAGGACGGCGACGGCGCGAACGACGAAGAAGGAGGAAGGACGGCGACGTCGACGACGACAACGACGAGGGAGGAGGGAAGACGACGACGAGACGACGACGACAACGACGACGACGACGGCGACGAAATAGGAGGGACGACGACGAGACGCCGACGACGGACGACGACGACGACGACGACGAGGAGGAGGAGGAAGGACGACCACGGCGACAACGACGACGGAAACAACCACGACGCCAAAGAGGACGACGACGACGAACACGAGGAAAGACACAGGACGACGTAGGCGACGACGACGACGACGCGGGAGGAGGGAGGACGGCGACGACGAAGACGACGACGACGACGCCGCAAGAGCGCGCGCGCACGCTTTTGTTGAAAATCCGTGTTGCGAAACCTTGTTCTTGTTTGTTTTTTTGAACGCGCGATTTTGAAATCATTCCGAAACCGATGGGTTTTGAAGGATTTCGGCGTACGCGCGCGACGACGCGCGCGTCTGCACTTCGTCTTATGTTTTGCAGAGGATTCTCGCGACGGCACACGCGCAAGGGCGTTCGAGAGATTTCGACATGCGCGCGCGCGGCGCCCGTTTGGTGGCATGTTGTGAAAATCTTGAACATCTAAGGGTTTCTTAAGATTTCGCAAGAGCTCGCGCGTAAGCTTTTTTAGCACATCAGTGTTACGAAACCTTGTGTTTTTGTATGTTTTTTTTGGAAACTCGATTGCGAAATCCTTCCAGCACCGACGGTTTTGAAGGATTTCGGCATGCGCGCGACGACGCGCGCGTGTGCGGTTCGTCCCATTTTGCAAGGGATTCGTGAACAAGTGTTAATGTTAGAACAAAACATATTACCGCATAGTGTTTTTTACAAGGGAACCTCAGGGGGGGATACCGGTTGGCCTGGGACATTGTGATTTCATATTTAGGATGGACATGTGGTCAGAGTCATATGTGATTTGCATACCCGAAAGGGGGGGCGATAACTCCGGGGGGGGGTCGAGTTTATTATTCTCTTTTTTAGAAAGGAGGATTTACTTTGACTGTAAGGCGGTCCTCTCCACTGCTCGTGCAAACATCCCACCCTCCCACCCGCAACTTGGTCGCAAGACCTGTGAAGACCGTGACGGTAGGTACCAACTGGCACTTGGCAAAGACACCGACGCCGACGACGGCAGAGACGACGACGACGCCGCCGACAGCAACTACGACGACAGCGACGGCGTCTCCAACGACTTCGACGACGACGACAACGACGACGACGACACCGACGACGACGTCGCCGACGACGACGATGACAACGCCGATGACGACGCCGACGACGACGACGCCGACGACGACGACGCCGATGACGACGACGCCGAAGACGACGACGAAGACGACGACGACGCGGGAAGAGGGGGGACGACGACGGCGACAACGACAGGGAGGGGGGAGGAAGGAGGACGGCGACGACATTAGCGACGAAAAGCGAGGGAGGACGGCGACGCCGACGACGACAACGACGAGGGAGGAGGGAAGACGACGACGACGACGACGACGGCGACGAAATAGGAGGGACGACGACGAGACGCCGACGACGGACGACGACGGCGACGACGCGGGAGGAGGAAGGACGACCACGGCGACAACGACGACTGAAACGACGACGACGACGCCAAAGAGGACGACGACGACGACGAGGAGCGACAGAGGACGACGACGGCGACGACGACGGCGACGACGACGGCGACGACGACGACGACGACGACGACGAGGGAGGATGGACGGCGACGACGACGACGCAAGAGCGCGTGCGCACGTTTTTGTTGAACATACGTGTTGCGAAACCTTGTGTTTTGGTATGTTTTTTGGACACTCGATTTTGAAATCTCTCCACAACCGAAGGTTTTCGAAGGATTTCGGCATGTGTGCGTGACGACGCGCGACTTCGTTTCATTTTTTGCAGAGGGTTCTCGCGACCGCACGCGCGCAAGGGCGTTCGAACGATTTCGACATGCGCGAGCGCGAAGCCCGTTTGGTAGCATCTCTTGAAATTCTTGAGAAACCGACTGGTCTCTTAAGATTTCGCAAAAGCGCGCGTAAGGTTTTGTACAGGATCAGTGTTGCGAAACCTGGTATGGTTTGTATTTTTTTGAAACTCAATTTGGACATCCTTCCGGTACCGACGTTTTTTGAATGATTTTGGCATGCACGCGCCGCGACGCGCGCGTGTGCACTTCGCTTTTTTTGGCAAGTGATTCTTGACAACCTATGTTTTTTGATAGACGAGTGCGCGCGCATAGTATTTGTTGTTGGGGGGGGGGGGGGGGGCGATGCTGGTTTGGCTGGGGTAGTATGAATTCACAGGTAAGGTGGACATTCGCCCAGCATCCTATGTGTTTTGCATCGGTTCCCGGGGGGTCTTTAACCCCGGGAGGGGGGGAGGGTGGTAGAACCTACCTTCTTGTTAGAAGGGAGACTTGACCACGCTACGCCCCGCGTGACCACGTCCCATGCTCGAGCAAACGTCCCACCCTCCCACCCGTCGCGACTGTAGTTGCGGCGTGGGGCTGTCAGCAGATTTCATCGAGCTCGTTGGCACGCGGGCCATCGTGGCGCGGGCAAGGTTCATCTTGCTGGAGAGAGCGCGGACGACAGCGTCGACAAACGACAATGAGGTGGTGGGCAGAACTCACAGTGTAGCGAGTACAGTTGCAGCGCGGAGCTTTTCCGATCATGTCATCGTTTTCAATGTCGCGCGGACGCTCGTCGCGCGGGCGAAGTCCATCTTGCGGGAGACAGTGCGGACGACGGCGTCGACAAACGACGATGAGAATGATCGCTACGCTTCCGACGGCAATGATGACGATGACGGTGTTTCGCATGGTATTCTTAGACAGGGATCATGCCTGTGGCAAGCGCGCGAGGGCTTTGTAATAAGTTCGACGTACGCGCGCGAAGACCTCCTTGGACAAGAAAGTTGGCCCCAAAAAGTATAGGGTTTCCTGGGGATTCGCGAGGGCGTGCGGGATGACATGTTGAACACAGGGTATTTTTGTTGGAAACATTATTATTATTATTCTTATTATTATTATTATTATAATAATTTGGCAGTCGTGTTTTCCGGCTGAAATCGCCGCGGGAACATATTTTTGAAGGATTTCGTCTTGCGCGCGCGCATGTGGCCCGTGTTGTATTATTGCATAGGGTATCGTGCACTCAGCTCATCTGAAATCAACGCAAGCGCATTGCGTTGTATTCTATGTCAGGGATGAGGGGGGACCCGATACCGGGACAAACTGGGATGGTGTGAGCTCATATGGGACATGAACAAGGAGACGGCCTCATATGTAAATTGCAGCGCGGCAAGAGGGGAGTGGTAATCCCGGGGTCGTGGTGGGGGTAGATTCGATTTCCTTTTTTTTTCAGGGATGTTAAAAAATGGTACAATCTACGCAGTGCAAAATATGCAGTGCAATCTATGTGATGCAGTGTTTGTGTTGTAGTGTACGCATTGCAATATTCGCGGTGCAATTTATGTGGTGCAATATGTGCGGTGCAATGTTTGCATTGGTGTGTATATATATATATGATTATACATAATTAACTACAACTTAAATACACATTGGGCGTATGTGGTGCAGCCAGTCTGGTGTAATCGATGTGGTGCAGCGTCAGTGGTGCAGTTTATGCGATTTACGCGATGCAATTATTTTGCAACCGATTGGATTGCAATCGTTTGGATTGCGTGGTGGGTGGGTGGAAGTTGCAGCGGGGCGGCGACGAGGCGGCGACGGGGCGGCGACGGCGGCAACACGGCGGCGGATCCGACGAACGAGCCTAGACGATGGGCGCCGACGGGGCGACGACGGGGCGGCGACGGCGGCAACAAGGCGGCAGATCCGACAAGCGAACCCAAACGACGGGCGGCGACAAGGCGGCGACGGGGCGGCGACGGCGGCAACAGTGTGGCGGTCCTTGCAAACAAGCCCAGATGTTGAGAAAACAAGTGAGCACCCAAACGTGCAAACACTGTTGTGGGAATGGGAACTGAGAGTACATCCGTCATCACAGTGATGGTGATCATGATAACAAATAATCATATATATACACATATATATAACAATAATAGTAATATTGTGCTAGTAATATGAGTAATGATCGTCATGGTATTATTAGAACTAATTGTTGAAGTAAGAGTAACAATGCCAATCATTATGGTAATACGAATGCCAATTTTTATATTCAACATGTGGACATACCAATATAATTAATAGTACAAATAAGTAATGATAACACACATACAATCACAATCGTAATGCTATGAAGAAGAATAAGGAGGATAAGGAGCACGAGCCTTCGAGTACGACTGGGAGGTGGACGGACGAGGGACGAGGAGTAGGAGGAGTAGTAGTCGGAGGACGGCGGCGAAACTGTCCTGGGGAGGGCGCGGCTCCTTCCCACCAAGAGGCTGACGCAGGCCGACCAGAGGGCCGAAGCCGCCGCCGACCAGGTCCGGATGGCCACCGCGAGGCGCACCCCTCTCCCCAGAGCTGGTATCGTCTGCGTCGGCGTCATCGTTGCCGTCGTCGCCGCGATCGTCGTTTCATGAGGATGGGATGGGGCTGGGGGCGAGGAGGGGAGCGGGGTGATGCCGATGACGCCCATGGGCCCATGAGCCGCTGATGACGATGCTCATGAGGCTGATGATGCTGATTGTGATGATGATGGTGATGCCGACGGTGACGGTGATGGTGATGGTGAGAAAGGTAATGATGATGCTGATGATGATGTTGATGATGATGACGATGATGATGGTGATGATGTGCTGCTGATGCTGGTGGTGATGATGATGCTGATGCTGATGCTGATGATGATGGTGTTGGTGGTGGTGGTAGTGGTGGCGGCGGTGATGACGATGATGAGGATGATGATGGTGGTGGTGGCGGCGGTGATGATGATGGCGGGGGTGATGATGATGCTGGTGATGATATGATAATGATGCAGATGTTGATGATGATGATGCTGATGATACTGATACTGATGATGATAATGCTGATGCTGATGCTGATGCTGATGCTGATGCTGATGATGATGTTGATGATGATGATAGTGGCGATCGTGCGGGAGACGGTTATGCTGGGGATGCCGATGGTTGAAGAGCATGGTCGATGGAGTAGGCTGATCTCGAGGAATAGGATTGTGATCATGAGGATGGGAAGAAGGAGGAGTATTCATAGAGGTGCGTATGACTATCATGAGCGTGGGAAACATATTTCAGGATGAAAACTAAACTGATGATGCGGACGGTGGCGATGGCAATGGCGCTGATGATGAGAATGATGTTGATGACCATCACGATGACGATGATGATGATGATCATGGTGATGATGATGATTCTAATGAAAATGATGATGCTGATGCTGCTGATGATGCTGATGACGATGATGCTGATGATGACGATGATGATGCTGATGACTATGGCGATGATGATGATGACGATGATGCTCAGGATGCAGTTGATGATGACGATGATGTGGATGCTGATGTATGATGCCCGTGATGATCATGCTGATGCTGATGCTGATGCTGATGCTGACGACGACGAACATGATGATGCTGATGCTGATGATGCTGCTGATGATGATGCTGATGCTGATGATGATGATGCTGCTGATGATGTTGATCATGAAGCTGATGATGATTACGGTGATGCCGATGATTCAGATGATCATGCTTAGCATGATGTTGATGAGGGTGGTGGTGGCGATGATCATGATGATGACGATGCTGATGGTGGTGATGGTGATGTTTGTGATTATGATGATGATTTTGATGGTGATCGTTACGATTATGGCGTTGATGATGATGATGATGATGATGATGATGATGATGATGGTGACGATGATGCTGCTGATGTGGATAATGCTGATGTTGATGACGATTGCGAAGATGATGATGATGATGATGATGATGATGATGATGATGATGATGATGATCATCATGATGATGATGATGATGATGATGATGATGATGATGCTGATGATGATGATGATGATGATGATGATGATGCGGATGCTGATGATGACGACGACGATCATTGTGATGAAGACGAGGAGAAGGAAGAGGAGGATAATGATGATGAGGATTATGATGGTGATTCTAATGCTGGTGATGATGATGATGATGATGATGATGATGATGATGATGATGTCAATGATGATGATGATGATGATGATGATGATGATGATGATTATGATTATTATTATCATCATTCTTATTCTTATTATTTTTATCTTGCTTGTGAGGCAGTGCATGCGTGACGTGTGTATACGCACCACTCGCCGCCACTCGCCGCCGTTTGACCTCTAGGGGCCCCTTTCTGCCATTGCGCTAAAACGCATCATAATCACATTGGTAGCGGAGCTACCACACGATCCCCGTATCGTACCACTGCGCGCACGTCTCGCCAGAGAGTGTCGCACAACCTCTCTTTACTTTCTGTACTGGCAGTTTCCCTCGCTAGGGGACTGAACTTTGCGCCATGGTACTTTCTTCTCTTCGCTATCGGCCGAGCGCCGACGCGCTGACGCGGTCCGAAACGAAGAGTGACTCCTACATCTACGACGGCGCGGTGACTAACTTCCACGAGTGGGAAGTCCGCGCAGAGATGCGCATGAGTGCCGCCTTGGCCTCAGTGGATCCAGAAACGGGTGCGCCACAGCAACGCGCGATCACCGCAGCTGTCAACAAGGTTGTAAAAGGCCTCAGAGGTGACGCATTCGATATTGCCATGGATATCGGTAAGGACGTGCTTCTGACTCCGAATGGGATCGAGCAGCTGGTGCTGGCGATCCGTACTTCACTCTTCCCCATAGAGGCGCCGGAAGCGAAGATCCTGTTCCAGGTGGGGCAGAGACCATATGGACCACTGTCACGACAGCACGGTGAGTCTATAGTTTCGTGCATCTTCCGAAGGAAGCGTTGGTGGAAACTTGTCTCCAAGTTAGACCCTGAGATCGTGATGAGGGACGATCTGCTTGGATCCCTTCTCTTGGACCATGCAGGCCTCTCGCCTTCGGAGAACCTGATGGTAGTGACATCCACGGGAATTGTGACAATCTTCGACCATATCAAGGATGTCTGGATTTTCCAGCGCGACCGTATACACATTTGCCAAACAGGCAAGGGTGAGTCTGGTAAAGGCTCCAGCTCTTCGGCGCGGACGCAGCCCAGACCCAGCTTTCAGAACAGGAGCAGGGGCAAGGGCAAAGTGCGCTTCTCCAGGCCGCAACGCGCCTTCTGCACTGCTGATGAAGGATGGTACGAGCAGGAGGGGCATTGCCCTGGGCAGCTGAGTCCCTACGGATATTACGCGTCCAGCTACGCGCCAGAGCGCGGCTGGGGCGACGCGGCCTGGGGCGACTACGCCGACGAACGCACCTGCGTTGACGAGGAATCGTATGTTCGCTGGGCTCCTGCCCAGGATAGCAGCGAGCTCGGCGTCGAGGTGGTCGACGAGATGGTCAAGGCTGGATATGCAGAGGAAGAAGCCCCTGGCGCGATCCAAGAGGGCCTGGTAGCCGACCTTGGCACCAAGGGGAGGAGCCAAGGCAAGGGAAATAGCGGGGGCGAGAGTTCCAACTGCGCGCCCTGGTCGCCCAAGGGAGGCGGCAGGGGGGGGCCTTCCCTGGAAGATCGCAACAAGCGGCTCCAGGATAGCAAGAAACGCTCGAAATGCAAGACCTGCCGCGACGCAGGCCGCTGGTCCGGGGGCCCCGAATGCAAGGGCAAACCCAGGGCGGCAATGGTGTCGCGCGCTGGAGACACTGGCGATCGCCATTTCCAGTTGCGCGAGGGCGACGACGAACAAAAGTTCACATCCGTCCGTTCTGTTGCTGCGCCGCCATCAATTCCTCATCGTATCATTAGTAGCAAGGGGGAGTCCAGTGTTTCTCGTATCTGCTCTTCTATTTCTCTTCGCATCACGTGTCGCAGGGCATGTGTGTATGAGGGGGTGAATTGTGACGGGCGGTGTAGCTTGCGGCGCAGCCGCGCCGGGCGTCATGCCCGTGCGAGTTGCGCGGGGATGACCGAAGCCTCTCCGGTTCAGGGGCTTCCGGAGCTTCAGAGGAAGAGTCGTCAGACCTCTACGGAGGCCGAGGGGGATGCTCTAAGGTTCATGGTTGTTCGCTCGGCCGAATCTTACTCTATGGCCGGCGTTTCTGATGGGGAGTTTGAGGGGGGGGGGGGGGGGGATCTGTTTCGGATCTTATATCTGTTCCTGGT
>CAUYUJ010022316.1:2500-35873 GCA_963575745.1 Prorocentrum cordatum | reverse complement strand
CCTCCTCCTTCTCCTCCTCCTCCTCCTCCTCCTCCTCCTCCTCCTCCTCATCCCTTTCGGCTTTGAGTGTGTGGGTGAGGCCGTCCCGATCGAGACATTTTTGGGCCTCTCGCTCGGCTTTGAGTGCGTGGGTGAGGACGTGCCTTTCGAGACGTTGTTGAGCCCCCCTCCAAAATATAATTTTGGAGGCCAAGAGTGGGCAGAAACCGTCCGCCCCACTCTTCTCGGAGCCTCGGACCACTGGGGAGGACAGGACCGCCGGCTGACCCCCACATCCTGCTCTTGCCCTCTGTGGCGCCGCCTGAGCAAATTGGGTCCCGGGCCCCGGCCACGCCCGTCGCCGGGCGCCGGGTGCCGTCGCCAGCCCGCCGGCCCTCCTCGAGGGCCCCCGCCCGCAGCGGCTCCGGCACCCTCCCCTGCTCCTCCTCCTCCTCCTCCTCCTCCTCCTCCTCCTCTCTCCTCTCCTCCTCCTCCTCCTCTCTCCTCCTCCTCCCTCCTCCCTCTCCTCCCCCCTCCTCTTCCTCCTCCTCCTCCTCCTCTTCCTCCTCCTCCTTCTCTCCTCCACACCCTCGCCCCTCTTCTGCCTCCACGCCCTCGCCCCTTGTCCTTCCTCCTCCCCAGATGGTAACTCGTGGGAGCTTTTTTTTCAAGAGGTCGTTCGTCCCGGGCGCAGCAAATGACAGCAAATGGTAACACATGACGTGGGGCATGGCAGCAAGCTGCAGCAAATGGCATCAACGTTTGAGTATGTATGCGTTCGACCAGACATGCGTCTGAAGGTGAGGGAGTCGTGCGAGATGTCCGAGTGTGAATACCTGGGTATGCGTGGGTCTTCTTGCTCGGGGACTCGCTGGCGAACCGTCTAATTATGTGGAGTGTTCATGTTAAACGTGGGAGCTCGCGATTGCGCGGCCGCTACCGTTTTTTTTAAGAGGAACGCAGGACATGGCAGGGCCAGCCGAGCGTGAGCAAGGCTTCGCAGGGCTATCTGCGCTCCGCCTGGTCTCGCAGGTACTTTGGGAGGCTCTTCGCGAACGCTTGCGAATGTTAGCAAACACGTTGGGGACAATTGGGTGACTTTTGAACAGGCCTGTTTCAAAGGGCGAAGAAAGGTATAGCATAATTTTTTCCGCTGTCGGGGGCGCTTGTCCCAGGGCGGCTGGGAAGTTTACACCCTTACGGTGGCACGTTAAAGTATCAACTTTCCAGCCGCCCTGGGGCACCGCCCCCGGTGATGGAAACGTTTAATGTTTCACCGTTCTTCGCCCGCCAAGTATCAGGAGGGAAACAACACACAGACACACTTCATCGTCGATCCCCAGGAAAGTATGGGAAAATATGGGAAGTGGGGGGGAAGACGGAAATCCAAAAGATCTGGACAACCAGGGGGAATCCTCTTATTTGTGTGTACCTACTTGTGGTCCCAGGGCCCCTCTAGATTATTGGAGCAGAGCCCACATGCACTCCTGGCGGCACCTTGGAGGCGCCGTGCGGACGCCTGCCAGGAGCTCGGAGGCGCTCTCCCCGCGCTCTCCCTCCCGCTCTGGAGCGCCCTCCGAAGCTCCGCGGACGCCTGCGGGCAGTCCGCTTTCCGAGCCTGCCGCCCCGCGGGGCGGAGCCTCGCGCTATCGCAGGCCTAGAGGTTGACACCAACACCAATATCGGCGCTGTTCCTCCACCGAGGGAAGAAAGATCCCGATCTCGGTGATGGTGGTAACATTCTGGCTTCCAGGGTGGCCGAAATATTACCATCAACACCGAAATCTAGGATCATCTCCTCCCTGTGGAGGCAGCCCCCTTGTCTTGGTGTTGGTGCTCATTTCCAGGCCTCCAACGCTATCCGTTCGCAGGGCATGGCGTGCTGTCGGGGCCGCAATTGCAGGAAGCTGTCGAAGAGCTCCTGACCGTACACCTCCCAGGGAGGAGGAGGAGGGGGAGTCTTTGCCGTTGTTCTAGGCCTCCCAGATGGGGTCGCAGCAGACGGGATCGGAAGGTCGCGCCGCATCGCCCTCTCGTCACTTCCGAGAGCACTTTTTGAGAGAGCGGCCCAGAGCGTTTGGGAGGGGCTGTGGAAGCGAACGCTTGCGAGCACTGGAGGCACTTGGGCAAGTCTGCAGCCCTTTTCGAGAATGTCTGCGAGCACGTCGGAGGCACTTTTGGGCACTTTTGAAGCACTTTCGTGCACTTTTAGGGGCTTTGCAAACACGTTTGCGAACGTTTGCGAATGTCTGCAGGCATGTTCGGGTGTTTTGGGCACATTAAATGGAAAAGTGTACAAACGTGCCCAACAATTGCCAAACGTGCCCTCGATGTGTGTGTGTGTGTGTGTGTGTGGTGTGTGTGGTGTGTGTGTGTGTGTGTGTGTGTGTGTGTATGAGTGCAAACGTTCGCAAGTGTTGCAACAGTGCCTGGAAGTGATCCCACATTGGTTGCAGACGTCTGCAAGGCATCCCCAGCATTTCTCTAAAGGTGCATGCAATCGCGTTTGCAAAGCATCTCCAGCATTTTTCTGGAAAAGGTGCATGCAAACGCTCGCAAACGTTCACAACATTTTCCACAGTGCCTGAGCAATTTCGGAAGTGCTTCCATCGTGCTTGCAAGCGTTTGCAAGCGTTCGCAACGTGCTTCAGCAATGCCCCGAAGTGCTTGCGCCGTGCTTGCAAACGTTGGCAGAGTGCTTCGAAAAAGGCCTCCTGAATGCTGTGGATACTCTTCCAGGATATTTGTTTTCAAGTGCCCAACGTGCTTCCGACGCGCTTGGAAACGTTCGCAAGTTCTCGCGAAGTGTTTCAAAAGTGCCCAAGAACTGGAGGAGCAGGAGAGGACGAGGTGGCAGAAGGAGAAGGAAGAACAAGGGGGGGAGGAGGAGGAGGAGGAGGAGGAGGGATGAGGAGGAGGAGGAGCAGGAGGACGAGGAGGAGGAGAAACTCGAGGAGGAGGAGGCGGGGTTGGATTCGGAAAAGTGGGACGAGCAGGAATGAGGGGTTGGAGGAGGTAAGGAAGAAGAGGGGGGAAGGACAAGGAAGAGGAAGGGGAGGGGAGGGTGGAGCGGGAGCAGGGGGATGGGGTTGGAGGGCGATGAGGAGCAGAAGGATGACGAGGAGGGGAGGAGGACGATGACTACGATTGGGTGCGTGCAAGATCAACTGTAATGGTAATCGTAATACTACTAGTAGCAGCGGCAGCAGCAATAGTTGTTGCTTACCTTTGTTATGGTACTTGGTGGATTGTGTTGCTGTAGAGGGGACGCTATGGAGGCACTTTGTGAGCGTTTGCGAGAGCTTGCGGGCACTCGTGGTGCACTTTTGAGAATTTTTGGCACGTGTGACTTGCGGAAAAGCTCCCATGATTTTCATTCTAGTCTTACTCCTCGTCCTGTTTTGCGTCCGGAAGCTTCGGGAAACGAAGCTCGTTCTCTTCAGCCTCCTCATCCTCGTCGTCCTCCTCCTCCTGGTCCTCCTCGTCCTAATCCTCCTCCTCCTTGTCGTAAGCCTTCGGGCCTCGTTGTCCTCATTCTCCTCCTCGTCCTAACCCTCGTTCTAGTCCTCCTCCTCCTCCTCCTCCTCCTCCTCCTCCCCCTCCTCCTCCTCCCCCTCCTCCTCCTCCCCCTCCTCCTCCTCCTCCTCCTCCTCCTCCTCCTTGTCCTTGGAAGCCTTTGTCCTCCTCCTCCCTCCCCGGAAGCGCCAGGCGCAGGTCCGAGCGGGCCGCGCGCCGGAGCACGGCGGCCGCGTGCCGGTCGCTCGCGCAGACGCAGGGCATGTTCGAGAAGGCCGTCGTCGTCGCCGTCGTCGTCGTCGTCGTCGTCGTCGTCGTCGTCGTCGTCGTCGTCGTCGTCGTCGTCCAGGGGTGAACCTAAACGCTGTTTTTGGCCATTTCGTGGGCCGTTGTCACTTCGATGTCGTTCTGCGTTGAAGGCGGACTGAAGGCAAAACGAGGGAAAACGAAAACAAAACAAAAACGTCGTCGTCGTCGTAGTCCATCGACTACACGTAAGAATCACCTTTCGCCGGAGTGACCTTTGGTGCGGGCTCATCGGGCTCCCCCCGATCGCCGGGCGCGATGCGATTTAAGCGGCCCTGCGCCCTTGGGTTTGGCTCCCTCGCGCCCCCAGAAGCTGCGCACCAGAGGTCACTCTTACCCAGGGTCACTCTTACGCCTAGCCTAGTCCAGGGGTGGACCTAAGCGGTGTTTTTGGCCATTTCGTGGGCCGTTTTCGCTTCGATGTCGTTCTGCGTTAAAGGCGGACTGAAGACAAAACGAGGGAGAACGAAAACAAGACAAATACGAGAAACACCGTTTAGGTTCAGCCCTGTCGTCGTCGTCGTCCGTGATGGCCTATCATGATAGCATGACGGTTGCGACGATGATGACGAGGGTGACGATGATAATGACGATGACGATGACGACTATGACGGTGATGATGGGTATGGTGATGCTGATGGTGATGGTGATTGTAATGGTGGTGGTGATGATTATGATGATGATGATGATGATGATGATGATGATGATGATGATGATGATGATGATGATGATGATGGGTGATGATGATGATGATGATGATGATGATGATGATGATGATGATGATGATGATGATGATGATGAGCATGCTGGTTAGGATGATTATGATGAGGATGTTGATGCGGATGATGTGATGATGCTGTCGTTGATGTTGATGATGAGGACGATGGCGACCACAATGCTACTTATTATGATCATGTTGGTGATGATGATGACGATGATGATTATGATGATGACTATGCTGATGATGTTTTAGATGATGATGATGATGATGGTGGTGGTGGTGATGATGATGATGATGATGATCTTGATGATCTTGATGACAGCCATGATGATGACCACGATGATGCTGCTGCTGCTGATGATGATGATGATGATGATGATGATGATGATGATGATGATGATGATGGCGACGACGACGACGTCGACGACGACGATGATGGTGCTGTCGATGATGACGCAGAAAAGTATTGTGTGGTCGGTCGATTCTGTTTGATACTTTCTCTCACATATATATACACGTATACATATATATAGGTCTCCGCACGCATCATGTGCCTCGTTTTCCTCTTGGAAGATGGCAACACGAAAGGGGAGGTTCCGGGGCGCGCGCCGGCCGTGGAGGCGGAGGCTTCGGAGCGGGTCGGTTCGTGTGGCGGAGACGGAGGCTGTTGAGTACTGGGCGTTATGTTGTAGACGGAGGGAGTGGAGTAGAGTGTATTTTCTAATTTCAGCTTGGGGAGGGAGCCTGTGGAGTAGTGGGTGTTGCGTTGGAGACGGAGGCTGTCGAGTACTGGGTGTTATTTTGTAGACGGAGGGAGTGGAGTAGCATGTCATTTCCAACCTCAGCTTGGGGAGGGAGCCTGTGGAGTAGTGGGTGTTGTGTCGGAGACGGAGGCCGTTGAGTACTGGGTGTTGTGTTGTAGACGGAGGGAGTGGAGTAGCATGTCATTTCCAACCTCAGCTTGGGGAGGGAGCCTGTGGAGTAGTGGGTGTTGTGTCGGAGACGGAGGCTGTCGAGTACTGGGTGTTCTGTCGTAGACGGAGGCGGTGTAGCAGACAGTTTTTCTTTCAAGTTCGGCTTGGGGAGGGGGATGTTGAGTAGTGGGTGTTGTGTTGGAGACGGAGGGCGATTAGTATTTGGTTTTGTGTTGTAGACGGTGGGATTTGAGTAGAAGATTGCTTTCAAGCGCAGATTCGGCAGTGAGCCGGTTGAGTATTGGGTGCTGTGTTGGAGACGGGGGCTGTTGAGTACTGGGTGTTGTGTTGTAGATGTAGGGCGTTGAGTATCTGGTTTCTTTCAAGCTCAGCTTGTGGAGGGAGCCTGAGGAGTAGGCGGTGTTGTGTTGGAGGCGGAGGCTGTTGAGTACTGGGTGTTGTGTTGTAGACGGACGGGTATGCGTAGAATATTATTTCCGAGTTCAGCTTGGGGAGGGATCCAGTGGAGTAGGTGGTGCTAGAGACGGACGCTGGTATTGGTTGTTGTGTTGAAGACGGGGGAAGTTGAATAGACGGCTATTTTCACTCTCAGCTCGGGGTGGGAACCTGTTGAGTATTGGGTGTTGCGTTGGAGACGGGAACTGTTGAGTACTGGGTGTTGATGTAGACGGAGGGAATGAGTAGAAGGTGATTGTCAAGTTCAGCTTGGGGAGGGAGCCAGTGGTGTAGTGGGTGTTGTGTTGGAGACGAAGGCTGGTTAGTACTGGGTGCTATGTTGTAGACTGAGGGTCTAGAGTAGAAGGTCCGAACTTGAGTCGGAAATATCCTTTTGAACGCGAAGCCTCGCAATTGAGTGCGAAACTTGTGGGATTCATTTATGCATTCATCTATTAATTGAACAAAAAGGGGTTTCATGGTGCGTGCGGAAGCTTATCTATACAAAGGCGAAATTGGTTTGTGGTGATGATGATGATGTTGATGATGATGATGATGATGATGATGATGATGATGAGGATGAGGATGAGGATGAGGATGAGGATGATGATGCTGATGCTGATGATGCTGATGATGATGCTGATGCTGATGATGCTGATGATGATGATGATTCTGATGCTCGTGGTGCTGGTGAGGCTTGTGGTCATGATTGTGATTCTGAGGGTAGGGAGGATGTACCAGAAGGAAGCGGAGGGAGGTGGAGGGAGCAGGATACTGGGCAGGACAGGTGAATTGCACCTGCCAGTCCACTCCTCCCCGTTATCCTCCTCGTTCTGCTCCCCTGCTCCCCTTCACACCCTCTCCTCTCCTCTCCTCCTCTTTTTTCCCTCCCTCCGCCCTCCTCCCCCTCGCCTGAGCGACGCGCACATTGGTCCCAACATGTTGCAGCAGTTTCGCGGACGGAGGGGGTGGGGGTCGTTTTGATTCGGCAACGCGCAGAGGGGGGTAGGGGGAGGGGGGAAGGCTTCTTAGAAGCACCCCTGCTTCTTAGAAGGCGTAGGCCTTCTCTATAGACGTAAGGGGGAGGTCTTCTAAGAAGCAGGGTGCTTCCAAGAAGCCTTCCCCCCTCCCCCTACCCCCTTTTGCGCGCCGCCAATTGATGATGTGGCTCTCGCTTCGGCGTAGCGTTGTGTGACAGCTTCGCGGACGGAGGGTGGCTATCTTTACAAAAAGGAGGCTCTCGCTTAGGCGCCGCGTGCGTTCGTTCGAACTGTTTGCAACGGCTGCGCTGCTTGAAGTCGGCTCTCGGTTCTGTTTCAAGCTGTGGCCCTCGTTTCAGCGCCGCGTGCATTCGCCTCAAAACTTTGCAGCCGTCTCAGGGATGGACGTGGCTTATTTTCAGCGTGTGGCCCTCGCCGTGGCGCCGCGCATCTTCGCCGTAGCTGCTTGGCATCGTTTCGCGGATGGGCGGCGGTTCTTTTTGTGAAGGGTGCTTATCGTTTGAGTGCTGCGTTTACCAGTTTGAAACATATCCCTATTCCTATGTTTGACATCACCTCACCTCGATGCCGATCTTAAGGATTCCCTCAGTTTCTGAGGGCCTGTCCCTAAGATTGTCCTCGCTTTTTGCTCGCCCATCTTAGGGATAGGGATACGTTCGAGGCTTGTGCTGCGTTCGCTCACTTCAAAGCATTTGCAACGGCTTCGTGGATGGAGGATGCTTTCTTTTCAAACTGTGGCTCCGGCCTCAACGCCGCGAACATCAGTTTTACAAGTTCGAAGCATTTCCAGGGACGGTTTTCAAGATTATGTTATCGCATACGAACAGCGCGCGTCCGTTTTCCAAGCTCGCAGTCGCTTCGCGGACGGATGACATTTTTTCAGAGTGGGGTCTCAGATTTGCGCCGCGACCGTTCGTTTCCAAATATTGCAGCAGTTTCAAAGGTTGAGCACTGGTAGTTTTCAAACTCTGTCTCTCGCCTCAGCGCCGAGCACATGTGTGTTTAAACGCAGCGTTTAGCAGGATGGGGTAATACTCTTTTTCAACAGTGCGTTCTCGCCCGAGACTTCCTTGGCGGGTTCACGACGGTGGCCCATTTTCAAAATTGAGCTGCAGTTTGAGACTTCCGCGAAGTTCATGACCGCGCGTGCAGACTTGTGCAGCCGTTGCACGGGCAAGGGGGCGGTCCCGTTTTGAAAGCCTGGCATCGCTCGGACGTGTGCGTTTTTTCCTCGGCGAGGGCCATCGAGGAGCATCCTTGACCATTTGGCGAAAAAACCACGCACGAAACCGAAAAAAACACAGGAAATGGACGTCCGAGCGATGGCCAGAAAGGGGATCTCGCTGGACACCTCGTTGCATTGTAGGATCGTTGTCTTTCGCGTTCTTCATTGCGCGCCTGTACGATGCAAGGTCCTTTTTCAAAGCGGGGCATTCGCGAACCGGTCAGGCCCACTCGTGCTGAGCTTTCAAAGGGGGGCGCTCTTCTTGTCGTGAAGAGGGGGTCTTGTAGGGGCGTATGGAGAGGGGACTTGGGGCGGGAGAGTGTATTGTAGCATCTAGTGTGCATCTTTGGTTTACTCTTGTCCATCTCCTCTTCCTCCCTCCTTCTGCCTGGTGCCAAAGACCTTCAGGACGGCCAATATGGGCATTGGGTCTCGCATGGGCTACTACGCGGCGGTGGGACAGCGCGGCAAAGGACACCGACTGCCGCGGGGGCGTTTGACGGACAGCTCGAGGACATCAGTAATGGGCAGCACAAGGAGGTGCTCAGGGCGTGCGAACGGCTGTTCCAGGCAGAGCGCGGCCTGCAGGTCGTGAAGGAGATCTTCGGCAGCGTCCGCGTGGAGGAAACTTACAGCGAGGATGGCACAGAAGCGGAGGGCATCAACGCGAAAGTGGGCTTCAGCATCAACCCGTTGGCAGACGTGGCGGTGCTGGTCCAATGTTTGAATATGCACGTGTCTTTGGGTAGCACGTCGCGTGTTTTTACCTTCCTCCGCTTGTCGCGCGCGTATCATTGTTGCCAGTTGTCTTCTTTGTTCATGTTGCACGCTGTCTTTGGGTAGCAAGCACCACAAGCATGTGCATCAGGGGTAGCTTCGTGAAGCTCTGTCCGCCACGCGAAACGAAACGAATATGCATGGCGACGGCGGGATTCCAAGTCTCGGCTTCCCGAGGAGGGCAGCGAGTAAGACGCTCGAGGGGGCGGGGGGCGTGGCACGCGACGGACCAGCACCCGAGGACGAGCTGAGCACGGCCGTGGAGCAGCCGCTGCGCGGGCTTCCTCGGCAGAAGCAGTAGGGCGCACGGCGGCTCAGAGCACAGCGCAGCCAGAGCAGCTTCGGAGAATCCCGGAACGCGGTAGTATCCATGCGCGGCGTACGTTAGGGATAGCAAAGCAGGTGAGAGAACCGCGTTCGGAGATGCCTGCGCCCTGAGTGAGGCGGGCCTTGCCCGACCCTCGGCATGAAGCGGGAGACCCCCCGCGCCGACGCGGCACCACTTCGGGGTTCGTGGTCTAAGGCGGCCGCCGCAGGTCCGCTCCGACGGCAGCAGCTGCCATCGAGTGGGGCCATTCCATATCAATCGCACGGGGCTTGAGTGTTAAGTGATGCGCTGATGTGATGAGGCGTGCTGGCCCGCGGAATCGAGGCGGACGTTACCCCAATATCGCATGCCATCTCATATCACATCACGTCATGTCATACCATGCCATATCATCATACCATAGCACATCAGACCACGTCACATCATATCATACTATATTATCCCCTTGCATACAGTATCATATCACATATCACCATTGTTTATGTCACGCCGACCGTAGCATATACCATCATGCATACAATCCTATGTACCACCCGTTATCGCATCATACCGTATCATGCCATTCATTACCAGACCGCATCATCGCATCCCGTATCATCGTATCATATACCATATCATATTTCTAGTGACAAGACACGTCATGCCATATTTCGTCACTTCACATCGCATATCAGCTGTTAATGCCATATCATAGCATGTCGTATCACGCTATACCATATCATGACATATGGAACTTATCGTTTACCCTCACAGCCTTATATCACAACATAATATACCATATCGCGACAACATCACAACATGCCGTCCACAATCGTACCCTGTCACGCCATGTCATATCATTCCAAACGCATAACAACACATCATAGTATATACTTTCATTTTATATCAGGTATTCCATTTGATTTTGAGCTCACACCATGCCATAACAGTTTATAGTCTATCACTTCATATCATCGCATAGCCATGTCATATCACATCAAGTCATATAATTTCATGTCATAATTTCATCATCATCGTCGTCATCATCATCATCATCACCATCATCATCAGCATCAGCATCAGCATCAGCATCAGCATCAGTATCATCATCATCATCCCCCCCTCTCTCTCGCTCTCCCTCCCTCCCTCCCTCCCTCCCTCCTCCTCCATCGCCACGCATGAGGCAGGCGGGGCGGGTGCCGCGCGAGGGATTGAACGGCTACGATTACGGCGGCGGCGACGACGACGACGACGAAACTCGCCGTAGCCGCTGTTGCCGCCGTCGCTGCCGCCGCCGTGGCCGTGACGAGGGGGCCTCCCGAGGTCAGCCGGGCCACCGACCTCCGCGAGGAAAAAGACCGGGCCCTCGACGCCGCGCAGGGCGCCGTGGAGTTCGAGCGGTGCAAGCTCAGCGCGCGGTCGATAGCGCGGGCGACGACGATGACGACGACGACGACGCTTCGTCGGGGAAAGCACAGGGCACACCAGAACAGTGGTCTATAGCCCCCGGCCTCGAAAGCGGCCCTCGGAGACCAGAGGTTGGAAAGCCACGGCGGGACGGGCGAGATCGGCCGCCTGGAATCAGCGTCGTCCCCACATATGAATATTAAATCGGGCCTGTCCCTCTACAAGAGGAGTATTCCAAAATAGTAAAAAATAGTTGTTTTTTTTGTTTTGTAAAAAAACATTTTTACCTAACAGCTCTTGCTGATAGGTTTCTAGTGGTCTCAAAAGAGAGCATCATGACTCCTCAGGGGGGTCTGGGCGGGACCCGGACAGGCTGCCGCCGCGGCTGCCGCCGCACTCGTTTTTCGCAAACAGTCACGCACTTCGTGCTCTTCGACCTCCCAGAACTCCATTCCCGGGCCACATTTTGGATGCCCGGAGCCAACTGTAGGCCACTTCGTGCTCTTCGATTTCCCAGAACTCCATTCCCGGGCCACATTTTGGATGCCCGGAGCCAACTGTAGGCCACTTCGTGCTCTTCGAGTTCCCAGAACTCCATTCCCGGGCCACATTTTGAATGCCCGGAGCCAACTGTAGGCCACTTCGTGTTCTTCTTCCCAGTTCCCGGAGCCAACTGTAGGCCACTTCGTGTTCTTCTAGTTCCCAGAACTCCGTTCCTGGGCAACATTTTGAATGCTGAGGCAGGCTGATGCTGCGGCCGAGGCAGGCTGAGGCTGAGGCAGGCTGAGGCTGAGGCCGAGGCTGAAGGCAGACTGAGGCTGAGGCTGAAGCAGAGGCTGAGGCTGAGGCTGAGGCTGAGGCTGAGGCTGAGGCTGAGGCTGAGGCAGGCTGATGCTGAGGCAGGCTGAGGCTGAGGCTGAGGCTGATGCAGGCTGAGGCTGAGGCAGGCTGAGGCTGAGGCCGAGGCTGAAGGCAGACTGAGGCTGAGGCTGAAGCAGGCTGAGGCTGAGGCTGAGGCAGGCTGAGGCTGAGGCAGGCTGAGGCTGAGGCTGAGGCAGGCTGAGGCTGAGGCTGTGACTGCGACTGCCGTTGCCGCTGCGACTGTCATTGCGAATGCGACTACGACTGCGAGAACAGCAGAATTCTACAACTGGATTTTCATCTGAATCTTAAGGGGAATGCTTTTAGATATGCTTCTACACATCGCTGTTAGGTTGCTTTGCCGGAATAATTTTCGCCCAACATCCCCCTGTAGGGGGACAGGCCCGACCTAAACCAATGAATTAATATTGTGTGTGCATCACCCCCCAGGGGCGATGCGCGCACCAGGAACTCTTATAGTGTATGCGTCGTGGCGGGCGCTTCCTGGCCACGCCGCTCGGGAAACGATAACTACAAGATGGGTACACTGGATTCTGGTCGGACGCGCGCCTCGAAGGAGGACATATCGTGCTAGGATGTCTCTGTGCATCCCACTTCACAGGCCTGGAGCCCCTGCGCGCGCGTTGGCCGCCTGAGGGAGTCCGCGTCGGGAGATTCTGTCAATCCTGCGTTTTTTTTGTTGTCTCCTCCGTCGTTGGCCTCGGAGATCTGAGAAAAATTCAACGAGGTCAAGCGAGAGTGCTTTGTCCTCTGGATCAGGGCCCCTCCAGACACTTCATGGCGCCAGCATCGCAGAGCGGATTTCGTTCGGAAAACGATAGGGTGGACCCGGGGTGTCCTGGATAATATTGTTCCGGATTTCGAGGTGAATTTCGTGCGGTTTTTTTTTGGCCAGGACTGAAGCCCAAAAAGAATCCACGCGAAGTTCACTTCGTTTTTCGCTCGCCGCTTCGGGCAAAACTCCACGCAGGAATCCACGCAGACGTCCGCTGCAGCACGTCTGCAAGGCCGGTGCAATGAGACTTTGTGGAGAGCATCGGTCTGGTCTTTGTGCCAAACAGCTGAATAGGAGGAGGAGGAGGAGGAGGAGGAGGAGGAGGAGGAGGAGGAGGAGGAGGAGAGGAAGGAGGAGAGGAGGGAGGAGGAGGAGGAGGAGGAGGAGGAGGAGGAGGAGGAGGAGAGGAGGAGGGAGGAGGAGGAGGAGGAGGAGGAGGAGGAGGAGGAGGAGGAGGAGGAGGAGGAGGAGGAGGAAGTCCTATGGCGCGTGGGTGTTCCTCCATGTTGGGCCTCCTGAGTCTGCGGTCGAGGCCTGGGCCGCTGGGGGCCTTTTTTTTGATGCCCAGACGGGAGCCTTGGGGGCTCTCTCGGGGCCAACTTAGAGGACATCGATCGAAAAAGGGAGGGCCCCCAACGCCCCCCACTCGAGCCCCTAAGCTCGCCTCCTGGGGCTCTCTTGGGGCGCTCCCAGGGCGCTCTTGGGCGCTCTTGGGGCCGTCGTGGCTTCTTGGGCTACCTGGGGCCCTCTCGGAGTCATCTTGGGCTGTCTTGGGCGCTCTAACTACCTGCGACCCCCCCCGTCTAGACACAGGAGGAGGGGGTAGGGGGAGGGGTCAAGACACCCTCCCCGCCCGCAAGCCGTCTCGCTCACTCCCACCCGCCCTCCCAACACATACGTAGCACCCGAGTCTGGCCCGAGCCTCAGCATATTCAGCAGTCGTCTTTGGATGGGCAGCTACTGGGGGCCAATCCGCCGCCGCCGCCGCCGCCGCCCTCCGCCGCCGCCGCCGCCGCCGCCCGCGCCGCCGCCGCCGCCGCCGGCCGCCGCCCGCGGCCAAACCGCCGCCGCCCGCCCGCCACCGCCGCCGCCGCCGCCGCCGCCGCCCGCCGCCGCCGCCGCCGCCGCCGCCGCCGCCGCCGCCCAGCGCCGCCGCCGCCGCCGCCGCCGCCGCCGCAGCCGCCGCAGCCGCCGCCGCCGCCAAGTGTACTCTGTATTGTTTTTTGACAGGGATGGTGGGGGGGGGGGGCCGCATCGGGTTGGCTGCGCATGTTTCGAATTTGGAAGCAGAGTTTTGTATTGTTTTTACAAGGGATGGTGGGGGAGGTGTCGTCATGGTCCCTGGTTGGCCTCCGGTCGCCTGGGGGAGGGGGTGTTTATTCATAGGAAACAGTGATCAAGACACCCTCCCCACCCGCAAGCTGTCTCGCTCAATCCCACCCGCCCTCCCAGCATATAACTCGCACCCGAGCTCCAGCATGTTCAGCGGTCGTCTATGGATGGACATCTACTGGAAGCCAAAATGTAGCAGGCCCCATGTGCACGATGCTGGGGCGAGGTCCGCCACGCGTGCCAGGCTCGCCACGCGCGCCATGTGCGCCGGGCACCCCTGGAACCCAAGCGTGCCGGGCACGCCTGGCTCGCCAGATGCGCCATGTGCCCCACGTGCGGTATTTGTGCCTATGGTCCAGCCGCGCCAGGTGCACCACGTTCGGGGCACGCACAGAGTGTGTCAGGTGCGCGCGCGCACGTGACAGCACACATCGGGAAACATGTCGCGGAACCCACGAGCATGACCCAATGTTTTGCAGGGGTGGTGGTGGTGGGGTCATTGTTCCTGATCGGCTGTCGATCTCCTGGGGGAGGTTGTGGCTCAGGAACACTGATCAGGCTACCCCAAGCCTCAAGCCGTGCCGCTCACTCCCACCCGCCCTCCCACTACATAGTGACACCCGAGTCTCAGCACAGGCAGGGGCCGCCATCGACAACCATCGGGAATCAAAGCAGATGCCAGCCAGGTGCGCGACGTCCGCGAGGTGCGCCGCACGTGCCAGGTGCGCCACGCGCACCAGGTGCGCCACATTCGGCAAGATGTCGACCGCCCCACAGTCCCCGTGAACAGATAGTGCACAATGAGGGCAGGTTTGCGAGCATGGCGTATTGTGTGTGTGGGTGTGTGCCCGCAATCATGTGCATTCGTTTTTGACATGGATCGTCGGTCGGCACAGCAGGGAGTGTGCCACCCCATCCGCCGCCCCCCGGCAAACCAGTGCGAAGTGATCGCGGGGCGTCCGCGCATGATCCCGAGCTTGGTGCACAGTGCACTTTACAATCGCGGCGGGGTGGCCGTCATTGTGTCGGGTCGGCCTGCACGCAGCAGGCGACATGCCAGCCCCACCCCCCGCCGCCCCTGTCAAAAACCAATGCAACGTGATCACGCGGTGGCCCCGCAGGATCTAGATTTTTCCGCGGAGTGCAGTTCGGAATGGCTGCCCTGCGCACAGCGGGCGATGTGGTGGCCCAACCCGTTTAAAACATATGCCGAATATAGTGATCGTTTTTTTTATTCATTGTTTTGCCGATCGGCGCGGGCCCTTGCACCCCCCCCTGCCCCCCCTCCCATGGAGTAGATCTTGGCTGTTTTTGGCGCCTGTTTCAGGCAGGTGGAGTCTCGCCCATGGGACGCACTGCTGCAAACAGTCGCACTAAGCAGAAGTCCGGAGCCAGAACCCCCTCCCCTCCCCCCCTTCCGCCCAATGTCGAAACGCCGAATCAAAACGGTCACATATTTAGGGCCGTTCATTACAAACATACATGTTGAAGGTTTCGCAGTGCGCATGAGTTCCCAAACGATAGGGGGAGACGGACACCAACACGCAAGAAATGGCAAGATAAGGGGCGGGGACGGAATCGTGTGGAGGAGGGTGAATGGGGGGACATACTGTGCAGTGAGAAAAAACAGCGCCGAGTGCTGCATAGGCGGGACAGAAAAGCGCCGTGCGCTCTGAAGCAACACAGCGCGTCGCGCTGAGCGAGGCAAGCGCACGGGGTGGTATGGCATGGGGGACAGTTTCATATTTCGCAGCCCCCCAGGGAGCCGCGAGGTCTCAACTGGTTCCCCGTGCCACTTCGCAGCCCCCCATGGAGCCGCGAGGTCTCAACTGGATCCCCGTGTAACTCCACTCCGCTGGATTCCCCAGGAGCCAACGAACGTGGCGACAGTTGCACGCTGCGCAGTCCCCCAGAGAGCGGCGAGGTCTCAACAGGGTCCCCGTATAACTCCACTCCGCGCGACCTCCCAGGAGCCCACGAGAGTTGCGACAGTTGCACGCTTCGCAGCCCCCCAGGGAGCCGCGAGGTCTCGTCTGGATCCCCGTGTAACTCCACTCCGCTGGACCTCCCAGGAGCCCACGAGAGTTGCGACAGTTGCACACTTCGCAATTCCACTCTGCGCGACCTCCCATGAGCCCACGAGAACTGCGACAGTTGCACGCTGCTCAGCCCCCAGGGGACCGCGATGTCTCAACAGGGTCCCAGTGTAACTGCACTCCGCGCGAACTTTCAGGAGTCCGCGAACGTGGCGACAGTTTCACGCTGCGCAGCCCCCCAGGGAGCCGCGAGGTCTTCACTGGGTCCCCGTGTAACTCCACTCCGCGCGACCTCCCAGGAGCCCACGAAAGTGGCGACAGTTGCACGCTTCGCAGCCCCCCAGGAAGCCGCGAGGTCTCAACTGGATCCCCGTGTAACTCCACTACGCTGGACCTCCCAGGAGCTGACGAGAGTTGCGACAGTTGCACGCTTCGCAGCCCCCCAGGGAGCAGCGAGGTCTCAACTGGATCCCCGTGTAACTCCACTCCGCTGGACCTCCCAGGAGCCCACGAGAGTTACTACAGTTGCACGCTTCGCAGCCCCCATGGAGCCGCGAGGTTTCAACTGGATCCCCGTGTAACTCCACTCCGCGCGACCTCCCAGGAGCCCACGAGAATTGCGACAGTTGCACGCTGCGCAGCCCCCCAGGAAGCCGCGAGGTCTCAACTGGATCCCCGTGTAACTCCACTCTGCGCGACCTCCCAGGAGCCCACGGGAGTTGCGACATTTGCACGCTTCGCAGCCCCCCAGAGAGCCGCGAGGTCTCAAATGGATCTCCGTGTAACTCCACTCCGCGCGACCTCCCATGAGCCCACGAGAGTTGCGACAGTGCGCTTCGCAGCCCCACAAGGAGCCGCGAGGTCTCAACTGAGCCCCTGCGCATCTCCACTCTGCACGGCCCCCCAGGAGCCCACGAACGAGGCGACAGTTGCACGCTTCGCAGCCCCCCCTATGGAGCCGCGAGGTCTCAACTGGGTCCCCGTGTAACTCCATTCCGCGCGACCTCCCACGAGAGAGGTAGAGGGCAGGGGAGAGCAGATTGTGAGGCAGCTGAGAAGATGTGGGGGAGGAGAAGGAAAGGGAACACGGGACCACAGTGCTCCGTTCCAAACAAGAGCCCAACAGTGCAGGGTCGGGAACAGGAGCAGTGCTCGCGGATTTTGCTGCCAGGTGCATTTTGCGGGAGAGCGGGGCGGGTGCCCCATTGTCCCAGGTGTTGCCGCTGGTCGGCTTGGGGGAGGGAGTGTGTATTTATTTGGAGCAGTGGTCACGGCCCCCCCCCCCCAGGGCTGGTTGTCCCGCTCGCTCCCGCACGCCCTCCCATCACGTGAGTAGCACTCGGGCGATCCTGGGGTGATTTTTGGGGCCTCTTGGGCGATCTTTCGTCGGAAGGACGAAACGAAGCAAATGCCAAACTCCCTCAAACGCTCGATGCATCCGCCATCGACAGTCCTCGGGAAGCAGTGCAGACGCTAGGCGTGGGGCTGTCTCCAGCGGACTGCGCGTTTGGGTGCCCGGCGTGCCCTGCTTTCGGAGCAGAGGGTGAGGATGTCTCGATCGAGGCGCTGGTTCCAGCACTCCCCATATTTTCCCATATTTTCGGTGTTTTTGTCTTCCCCCCCACTTCCCATATTTTCCCATGTTTTCCTGGGAGTCGACGATTGATTGTGTCGGTGTGTTTTTTTCCCTCCTGAAAGAAGCCTTCCCCCCTCCCCCCCACCCCCTGTGCGCGCCGCCAGGGGGGGGGCCGTCAGGGTACATGTCACTTCCCCGTTCGGGGCCAGTGTGGGGATGTCTCAGGCGGTCTGCTTGTTTGGTGGCCCAGGCCTCTCTCTCTCTCTCTCTCTTGAGAGCCCCGTGGTCGCCGCGATCAAGCCATCGTATCATGAATGTGGGCACCCCAAGGAGGAGCCGCCAAAGAGGGGAACACCTGCCAGGGATGAGGAGGGAGGAGGGGGGACGGAGACGGAAGGGGAGGAGGAGGAAGAGGAGGAGGATGAGGAGGACGCAGGGGTGGGAGGGGGAGGATGGCCGCCAAGGAGGAGGAGGAGGAGGAGGAGGAGGAGGAGGAGGAGGAGGAAGAAAAGAAGGACGATGAGGAATGACGTCTTAGGACGAAGCAAGACGCAGGACAGGGAAATAACTGTCTCTTTACCGAGTTCTCTCCTCTGTCCTCTCGCCTGCTCCCGCTCAGGTTATTCATACTCAGGGTCACTCGCACTCATACTCAGACCACTCGGGCTCAGATACGCCTGCACAAAGCTTAGTCATATTCAGACTCATACGCATAGACTCACTCACACTAAGACTCACTCACACTCACTCAGACTCGCTCGCACTCAGGCTCACCCGCACTCAGACTCTCATACTCAGCCCATTCATAGCCAGACTTTCGTACCCAGTCGCTCGCAGCGGAAAGTGCCAGGAACAACATGCACATATGGGGGATCTCCGCGTCGAGTAAATCATTTATGTTTTTGACATTCTCGCCTTTTCGAGCTTCCGACGCTCCAAAACGGCCCGAGAGGGTGGGTGGGGGAAGCCAGTCACGCTAGAAGTCGCGCCAGCGCCGTCGGGGAATGCTTGAGAACACGGCCACTTCCCAGATGGTTCCCCGGCGCCAATCGCGGTGCGACCAGGGGTAGGGGCGGGGGGGGGGTGCGGGGCCAGCCACGGGCGGTGCTCGCGAACGATAGAACATGGCCTGCGGGCGTGGGAGGGTCGGCGCCCCCCCCAGGCTCGGGGGCCGGACGAAAGGGCAGGAGAGGGAACGGGGGGGTGACGAAATCGGCGACGTGCAGCGGCTTTCCGCCCCGCCGCGGGGCCCACTCCTTGATCTACATGGGCGCCTCCCGGGACCAGGAGGCGCCTGGAAGACCAGCTACGGGAGCAGATTCTCTGCCTCCTGGCTTCCCAGATGGGGTCGGAGGATCGTGCCGCATCGCCGATGCATCGGCGATGCGGCTCGATGCGGAGGCCCAGTTTTCTCCACGCCGACGTCGCCGATGCATCGCCGAGGCTGCCAGTGCGTCGGCGATGCATCGGCGATGCATCGCCGATGTGTCGACGATGCGGCGAGATCCTCCGACCCCATCTACTCGGACCCCACCTAGGATGCCTCTACTACCATACCTTTTGCTATCCTACCCTTCCGTTCCCCCCCGTCAGGCGATGCTCAACTCTCACGAGGAGCAGCTGCGACGGGTTAAGGCCGTGCGGGAGAGCAACAGCCACCGGGCGCAGGTCCTGCTGAGCAGGGAGCGCGAGGAGGCCGACCTCGAGCAGAGGCGTCGGCTGGTGGCCGCGGAGAGAGAGAGGCTCACGGGGGCACCGTGAATCCGAGGCGGGAATTTCTACATGACCACCGCCTGCAGGAACAATTTGCGGTGGCATCGGCAGGCGATGGATATGAGCATATCCGGGCCCCTGGGGGCCATCATACATCCATATCCGCCGCCCGCTGGGGCACCAGGGCGTCGGCTCCCAGGCGGTGGATATGTGGTCAAATCCCCGCCCCGTAGGGAAAGGGGGGGGGCGCTGTGGGGAAAGGGCCTGGGTTAGGGGAACAGAAAGTGACATGAACAGAAAAGCTCGGAGGTCCGCGCCGATCCGAGAAGTCCGCGCGGACCTCCGAGTTTTTGATGTTTATGTCACTTTCTGTTCCCCTATGGGTTCAAGGGGGGACGAGCTGGAGGTTAGGCTCGGGCCTCGAGACGCTCTCAGGAGGAAAAAACACACACAGACACAATTCATTGTCGATTCCCCAGAAAATATGGGAAAATATGGGGAGTACGGGGGAAGACACAAGCACCGAACATATGGGGAACTATGGGAAATCCTGTTATTTGTGTGTGTGTGTTTATTTGTGTCCCAGGGCCCCTTCACACTTGAGGTCTTCGGGCGCTCTCGTGGGCTCTCGGCGGCCTGCTGGCCTCGGGGATGCCCTCCCGCGGCCGCGCCCCGCCGAGGGCGCGCGCTGGAGGTGCGACGCTCGTCCCGAGGGGGGAGGTGTCTCACGGGTGCGGGAGGAGGAGGAGGAGGAGGAGGGAGGAGGAGGAGGAGGAGGAGGAGGAGGAGGAGGAGGAGGAGGAGGAGAGGAGGAGGAGGAGGAGGAGGAGGAGGAGGAGGAGGAGGAGGAGGAGGAGGAGGAGGAGGAGGAGGAGGAGGAGGAGGAGGAGGAGGAGGAGGAGGGAGGAGGACCCGCTGTCTGTCTGAATACAGCGGTGGTTGGGTGAGAGACTCTCGTGTGGTTGGCACGTCAGGGTTCATCAGTTTATTCATCGTTCTTGTCTTGCTCTGTTCGTTCATCATCAGTACTCATCGTTCGACTCTTCACGATTGTACGCACATCGTTATCATTGTTATTTGATCGCCTTTCTGCATTCCTTTCATCGTTTAACAACCTCGTCGTATTCCTCCTTCATCCTGTGCCTCGTGCTCTTCCTGGTTCTCCTCGGCATCGTTTTCATTGTCTCCTGGATTCTCCTCGCCCCCTGTGGGGCCGTGGAAGCTTACCGGGAAGCAGGAACAATAGGAAACACAACACAGCACACAGGTATTTACACATTGAAGATAGGAACAAGCTATGAACACCTGTGACTCTCGCTATTTTTGCCCAGCTGCCTGAGGCAAGCCCCGCCACCGTGCCTGTGCAACAGCGCAGCGGGAAGGAGGCAGATTGTAGGAACAGCGCAACTCCGACGAGTAGTCTGCATTGGGCTGGGTCGTGATCCCGATCTCGTCTTCATCCGTGCGGTAGGGAGGACGAGGAGGAGGATGAGAAGGACGAGGAGGAGAGGGAACACACGAGGACGAGGGAAATCCTTGGGGACTTTTTGGAGCCTCCGGGGGGCCTCCTGGGAGCTTACCGAAAGCTTCTTAAGGTCCTCTCTGGGGCCTCATGAGGCCTCTTGGGGGCTCTCTGGGGCCTCTTGGGCCGTCATATGGGGCTCTTGGCCCGCCTGACGCCTACGGGGACCGCCTTGAGGGCCTCTCTCAGCCGTGTTGGTGCTATCTTGGGGCGGTTCACGGCCGTCTTGGGGCCTTCTTGGGAGCCCTTTGGGCGATCATTGGAACTTTGTGGGTTGGCCTGCGGCCCTCTTGGAAGCTATCTTGGAAGCCTCCTGGGGGCTTCTTGGGCCGTCTTGGGCGGTCGGAATTTCGAACAGGCGAGAACCTCAACATCTTTCACAACTCCCATGAGAAACAAACTTTTTGGCACACTCGGGCTCTGCAGGGGGGCCTCTTGAAGCCCTCTTGGGCCGTCTTGGGGACTTCTTGATCTGGCTTGGGGCTGTCATGGGAGCCTCTTCAGCCGCCTTGGGCCACCTTGGTGTCACCTTGGCTGCCTTGGCAGCCGTCCTGGAAGCCATGCTGCTCTCAAGAAGGCCTCGAGGCAGATCAAGGGGCCCCCAGGGCGGCTCAAGATGTCTTCAAGAGGCCCTCCAGGAGAGCCCGAGGAGGCCGAAACCACGGATGGTCCTTCGGCTTTGAAGGATTTTGAGGTTCTGGTACTTATGTTCGGGCTTCCGACCGCCTAGGACAGCCCAAGAGGCCTGTCTGGGCCGTCTTATTGCCCTCTTGGAGCGCTTCAAGGCCGCCTTGGGGCCCTCTTGGGAGCCCCTTGGGCGATCTTTGGGCCCTCTTGGGCCGACTTCGGGCCCTCTTGGGGTCCTTGGGCTGTCTTGGAGCTATATTGGAAGCCTCTTGGATGCTTTGGGCGGTCGGGAACCCGACCAGGTGAGAACCTAAACATCTTTCAAGCACCTCAGGAGCATCAATGGTTTGCCCCCCCCCCCCCCCCCAACTCGAGTTCTCCAGGAATGCCCCTTGGAGCTTCTTGGGCAGTCTTGGGCGCCTCTTGGAGCTCTCTTGGCCTCCTGGGCTGTCTTGGGGCTGTCTGGAGAGGCTCTTGAGCTTTCTTGGGTCATCTTGAGCCGTTTTGGTGTCGTCGTGGTTGTCTTGGAAGCCGCCTTGGAGGCCATCTTTGCCGTGTGGAGGCCGACTAGACCGCCAGAGCGCAATTCCAGAACGAGCGTTTTTGAGGGGCGCGTGCGAGGAGGGGTGTGCCCCGATACAATAAAATAAAGGACGACCCAGGCAACACACACGCCGCATGACGGAGAAAGTGCGCCAGCGAGAGAAGTTCTGTATAGGGCTTCAGCCCCAATGGGGGAGGGTTTGGGGGGGAGGCGTAGCGGAGGATACTTTGTCGGAAAGAGCACTGGCGAGAGAAGTTCTGTATAGAGCTTCAGCCCCAAAGGGGGGGGTCTGGGGGGGGGGGGGCGCGGCGGAGGAGAGTTTGACGGAAAGAGCGCTAGCGAGAGAAGTTCTGTACAGGGCTTTAGCTCCAATGTGGGGGGGGGGCGTGGCGGAGGAGAATTTGACGGAAAGAGCGTTAGCGAGAGAAGTTCTGTATAGGGCTTTAGCCCCAATGCGGGGGGTTTGGGGGGAGCGTGGCGGAGGAAAATTTTCAAACACGCCTTCCGGGGGCCACGTTGGCTGCTTTTTCGGCCCAGTACGGTCCAAGAGACCCCCAAGAGCCCCCCAAGACGGCTCAAGATACCTCCAAGACGGCCCAAGGGACGCCCAAGAGGCCCAAAGACAGCCCAAGAGCGCTCCAAAAGGGGCGGCGAGAAGGCCCAAGAGGTTCCCACGAGGACTTCAAGAGGGACGCCGGAGGCAAAAACCAATTATTTCCCTAAAGTTTGTTTGAGGATTGGGGGGTCCTGGCATTTTCGAGTCAAAAGCGGCCAAACACGGCCCTGGGGGCCTCCGAGGTCGCCCCAAAACGTCCCCAGAGACTCCCAGACGGTCCTCGAGCGCCTCAAGACGGCCCAGGAGAGCTCCAAGACGAGCCAAGGAGGGCCCCACAGAGGCCCAAGAGCCTCCCAGGAGAGCCCCCAGGGAGCCACAGGAGGCTCACAAGAGGGCCCCGAGAGCGCCCCAAGCCGGCTGAAGCCCCCCAAGACGGTCCAAGAGGGCCAGGGAGGGCCCCACAGAGGCCCAAGAGCCTCCCAGGAAAGCCCCAAGGGAGCCACAGGAGGCTCACAAGAGGGCCCCGAGAGCACCCCAAGCCGGCCCAAGCCCCCCAAGACGGTCCAAAAGGGCCCCAGAGGGCCCCCAAGGGCCCAAAAGACCCCCAATAGGCCTCTAAGAGGCACTCCGAGATGCCTCCAAGAGCCTCTTACGAGGCCCCACCCCAGCGAACCGTGCCGTCAAACACTCTGACCGCCAAGGCTCCTCGAGGCGGACGGTGACGTAACAACTTCGATCACCATGGCGGCCGTCCTACCCTGACTCGCACTCCAGTTTGCTCCAACAAGCATGCATGGTAACCCCTGTGTCCAAATCGCTGCCGCGTAAACGGCCGCCGAACCCCCGAGACCGTGTGACATATCCGTTCCACGGACCCGCTCTTTCCGTTCCCATGCCGGCCCAGGTTCTAATCATCATTTCGTGGCTGTTGCACAAGGATTTTGAATGTGGCGGCTACTGCATATGCCCCGCAATTGGAATCCTTTTGGAAGGTCCCCACGAAAGAAAACCCTTTTACGAGGGCCGATACAGAGAAGACTCCAGGCGTGGGCGATCAGCACCGTAACGATAGCGAGGGCCACGCGTGCTCCCAGCGTATCCTTATACGACCGTTGTTTTAATGTTTTTTTGTTCCCATCTTTCCCTGGTGAGCGTCCGCGGCCCCACGGTGATCGAAAAGCACACATGACACACATGTCAAAGCTTGTCTTCGCAATGCGAAGAGGAGGAGGAGGAAGAGGACGATGGCATCAGTGCTATGCACAAGAACTGCCACTATCCAGAGGCCCAGAGGAGGAGGAAGAGGAGGAGGAGGAGGAGGAGGAGGGAGGACCCCCCAGAGTCTGGGGGCGGCCCAGAATCTGAAAAGCACTTTTTTTCAGATCATGTGGATACAGTGCCGTTTTTAATACATGCTCCGCGTGCGGATCATGTATTAAACATGCAGGGTTTAGTATTAAAAAACAACGAGGAGTTCATGCATACATTTACTGTATACATTAGTCATGTATGTAAAATCCAATATTTTTAAGCATCCCATGTATTAAACACTTCCCTGTAATTTGAGACGGCTTGGGGAGCCTGTGGCTTTGTGATTCGTATGTACGGTAGGTCGGGTGGCGGCCACTGCAGAGGCTCCGCACTTGAAATACGATGTTTTTGGTTCGGAGGGTCGCCACAGAGAGGGCTTCTTTCGCAGGGGCTACTCTGCGCAGGATTTCCATCGTGGGGGATCTGCGCCACACAGACGGCGAGATGCACAGGTGTTCCCAGCTGGTTCATAGTTCCCCCTGCGAAAGCGTTGGCTCGTTAATGCTGTTTATGCTTTTCTCCATGCTCTCCTGGTAAGCGCACGCGGCCCCACGGCGCTGCCTCTGGAAATATCCTCCTGTCAAAACAAAGGTGTAACTGTGCTAGACGATTATTTCGTGGGTTGTGCTTTGCACATTGAATTTGGGTATGGGCCTTTGCAACTTTGTTGTTATTGTGGAGGATCTTAGTGGCGGCGCCGCGGAAGCACAACTGGAATCGTTTTGCACATCTGCCTTGGCATGGCTCAGTGCTTCAGCACATCTAGCTCTGCATGTGATGCACGTGTGCAACACATCATACGTGGAAATGACCAACTAAAAACAACCGCTGGTTGTAATCGCATAAGCGGCGGGTCCTGCAGGGGGGGGTGCTGGGCTCAGGGGGGACCCGCTAGATGTCCTGGCCTCGAGATTCTCGATGTTTTCGCGCGCTCTCGTGGGCTCCCCAGCAGCCTTCCACCCTCGGGATGTTCTCCAGCGGCTGCGCCTCGCCGAGAGCGCTCTGGAGGTGCCCTGACCGTCCCGAATGGCCTCCAGCGGCCCGAGTTGTTGCCCGAAAATCGAGGGGCAACGTTATGCATGGTGAGCTCGGGCGGGGGGCATCGACCAGTAGCTTGAATCGCTCACTGATGGCTGATATGGCTCCAGATAGCCTCCCTCCCCCCCCCGCCCAGGAGCATGCGGATATGAAACCGGGGGCCTGTCGCCGACGCCGATTCCAGCTCGATGTTCCCCCCCTGAGACGATCCCCCCCTGAACCATCTCCTCCGACGTTGCGTTTTCTTTTTTGGGGCGCCAGCCCCCGCAGGTCTAGACCACTTCCCCAGGGCCGGCTTTTCATCCCGAGTCGTCTCTTGACGGCCCCTGGGGCTGGGAGAAGGCCTCCAGAGGCCGAGCACGTTGAGGAAGTGGCCGTCGCGATTTTCTTGCAACGCCCGGATCTCAGGGTAAGGTTCCCCCTCGGAGGCGTCAGGCGAAGGCGGCCGCGCTGGCCGCGCGGTGGTTTTCGGGTTATAAGTTGGGCCTCCAGCGGCCGTTGGATCGATGCTGGCTGGCATCCCCAGAGCGCTCTCGACGAGGCGCGGCCGCTGGAAGGCGTCCCGAGGCTGGAGCTCCGCCGAGGGCCGACGAACACGTCCGAAAACCTGGGAATCCTCCTCCTCGCTCCTGCCTCCTCCCTTCATCCCCGAAGCAGCGGAGCTGTAGAGTTCGAAGGGTAGAACAATGCAGGAAGCCGTCTCGGCCAAAGCGCGAGCCATTTGCGCGAGGCCAGCGGAGCAGCAGCATGTCTGGGTTATCCTCCCCCTCCTCCTCCCCCCCCCCTTCGGGCGCTCCGCCCTCCTCTCTCTGAGAACCAGCGCGGGCGATCGCAGGCGTCGGAGCCCCCCCCCCCCGGCGAGGCGCCTGGCGAGGGCGGCCGCGCGGCCGCAGGACGCGCTGGCCGCCTCGGGGCCGGCCTTCGGCGGCAGCTGCTGCGTCTTCTACTCCGACCTGACGAGCGGGAGCCTCCAGGATGCCACGAGGAAAATCCTGCATCCTTCGAAGCTGGGCCCTCGATGCCCGCTTCGGGGACCTCCCTGGAGCCCACCGAACGGATCTATTCGACCCCAGTTCGACTCAGGTTCGACTCATTAGCAGCCTGGAACATATCCCTAACCCTATGCTGGGCATCTCCTCATCACGATGCCAATCTTAGGGATTCCCTTATTTTTTGAGGGCGAATCCCTAAGATTGTCATCGCCTTTTGGCGTGTCCATCTTAGGGATAGGGATACGTTCGAGGCTGGTAAGTTCAAGTTCGACTCAAGTTCGACTCAGGTTCGCCTCGGGTTCGACTCGGGTTGGACTCAGGGTCGACCCAACTCGACCGACGTTCGACGCAGCTTCGGCGCACGAGTGGAGCGAGGTGGCTCCGGGAAGGTCCCCAGAACGAGCATCCAATATGCCTCCTGCGGTAGGTTCGTGTCGTGTCGACCGGCGGCGACCCCGCCGGCGGCGTTCCTCTTTGAGCGCCGCGGGCGACCCAGGATCGTTCGATGTGGAACGATTCGGACGTTTCGGGAACGGCCGATCGTTCAAGGTCGGACGATCCCCGCGGTGTCAGAAACCAACGCCGAAGTCGGCACGACACGAACCTGACGTAGATGAGGTCGGAGTAGACGGGGTTGGAGGATCGCCCCGCATCGCCAATGCGTCGCCAGTGCGGCTCGATGTGGAGCCCGATTTGATTCTCGTCGACGTCGCCAATGCATCGCCGACATCGACGATGCGTCGCCGGTGCATCGTCGATGCATTGCCGATGCATCGCCGATGCGGCGCGACGCATCGCCGATGCAACGCCGATGCATCGCCGATTCGGCGCGACCCTTCGACCCCAGCTGCTCGGACCCCATCTGGGAGGCCTCCATCGGACGTGTGCATTTTTTGGCGAGGGCCACGGAGGAGCCATCTTTAAGGAGGGGAAAAACACACAGACACAATCAATCGTCGATTCCCCAGAGAATGTGGGAAAACATGGGAGGCGGGGGGGAAGGCAGAAACCCCAAACATAGGGGAACGTATGGGGAATCTTATTTCTAGTTGTGCGTGTATCTATTTGTGTGTCCTGGGGCCCCTTCACAGTGGGCGCACGAGGCCGAGCGAGGCCAAGGGCGGGGCGGGGGGAAGGGGGGGGGGAGGAGGGGGGGGGGGGAAAGGTGGAGGAGGAGGAGGAGGAGGAGGAGGAGGGGAGGAGGAGGGAAGGAGCTAGGGGCGGAGGAGGAGGAGGAGGAGGAGGAGGAGAGGAAGAGGAGGAGGAGGAGGGGAGGAGGAGGAGGAGGAGGAGGAGTAGGGGGGAGGAGGAGGAGGAGGTAGGAGGAGGAGGAGGGGGAGACGGAGGAGGGAGGGGGAGAGGAGGAGGAGGAGGAGGAGGAGGAGGAGGAGGAGGAGGAGGAGGAGGAGGAGGAGGAGGAGAGGAGGAGGCGAGGAGGAGGAGGAGGAGGAGGAGGAGGAGGATCAGGACATCCCCCCCTGGATGAGGAGGAGGAGGAGGAGGAGGCGGAGGAGGAGGAGGAGGAGGAGGAGGAGGAGGAGGAGGAGGAGGGGAGGAGGAGGGAGGAGGAGAGGAGGAGGCAGGAGGAGGAGGAGGAGGAGGATATCGAGGCGGATGTCGAGAATAATGAGACCTCGTCGCCAACGACTCGCACGTCCGAGCGAGGCCGAGGGCGGGGCGCGGCGCGGCGCGCGCAGACACGCGGCCGCTCCCGCAGGCGAGACTGGGCCGGCGCGCGCGCGGGGCGGGGCTCCGGGGTGAGTCCGGCGCGTTGCCGCCGTGAGCCCGACGTAGTGCTATGCACAAGAACTGCCACCATCCAGAGGTCCAGATGATGAGGAGGAGGAGGAGGAGGAGGAGGAGGAGGAGGAGGAGGAGGAGGAGGAGGAGGAGGAGGGAGGACCCCCCAGAATCTGGGGGCGGCCCAGAATCTGAACAGCACTTTTTTCAGATCATGTGGATACAGTGCCGTTTTTAATACATGCTCCGCGTGCGGATCGTGTATTAAAATGCAAGGATTCAGCATCACAGACAGCGATGAGTTCATGCATAAATTTATTCATGCATTAGTCATGTATTAACAAATCCTATATTTTGACAAATCCAATGTATCAAAAACTGCCCTGTAGTGATCAAGACCCAGGGCCAGGCGATGCCTGGAGCGCCCTCCTCGGCCCGTTCCAACGCACAGTCGACGCTTACATACAGACTGCCTTACGGGAATAGGGGAACAAAAAGTGGCGTAAACATAACAACTCGGAGGTCCGCGCGCATTTCTCGGGTCGGCGCTGGGGCCCCCGGCGGCGCCTCCAGCGCCGTCCCTGGCGCGCTCCGCGCGCCAGGGAGGGGGGTCCAGCGCCGATCCGAGAAATCCGCGCGGACCTCAGAGTTTTTATGTTTATGTCACTTTTGTTCCCCTAAGGAAGTCGGGCCCGCCCCCAGCACGGCTGTCATCTTCTGTGACCAAAGCAAGGCCTTCGAGCGAGTCTCCCTGCAGTGGATGGGCCGACTCCTGCGCCAATGGCAGCTACCCGTCGGGCTGCATTGTCGGACGCTGGAACCAATCCATTGCCTGTGGCGGGCTGTTCTTCGATCCCAGGACTTGGGGGTGTCCGGGGCGACGTCGGGGTGGTGTGGCATATACTTTGTTGATCCGTTCTCCCGGGGGAACAGCGGAACATGTGTACACCAGGGTCCCATACCTATACGACCACCCTTCGGGTGATACGGAGGTTGTGGGGAGGGGGGGGAACCAACATCTGACTCAATCGATCTCACTATCGATCTCACTCAACGGGACACCACGGGACACCACTGGACACCACGGGACACTTGTCGTTCTCACTATCGATCTCACTATCTCACTCACTCAACGGGGCACCACGGGACACCACGGGACACCACGGGACACCACGGGACACCACGGGACACCGCGGTACACCTCTCGATCTCACTATCGGTCTCACTATCGATCTCACTATTGATCTCATTCAATGGGACACCATAGGACACCAGGGACACCACGGATCACCATGGGACACCTCGGGACACCACATCGATCTCCCTATCGATCTCAGTATCGATCTCATTATCGATCTCACTCAACGGGACACCACGGGACACCACGGGACACCTGTCGATCTCATGATCGATCTCACTATCGATCTCTCTTTTTAGGACACCACGGGCTACCACGGGACACTTCGGGGCACCACATCGATCTGAGTATCGATCTCACTATCGATCTCACTATCGATCTCACTATCGATCTCGCTATCGATCTCACTCAACGGGACACCACGGGACACCATTGGACACCACGGGACACCTGTCGATCTCACTATCGATCTCACTATCGATTTCACTTTTTGGGACACCAAGGGACACCACGGGACACCTCGGGGCACCACATCGATCTCAGTATCGATCTCACTATCGATCTCACTATCGATCTCACTATCGATCTCGCTATCGATCTCACTCGACGGGACACCACGGGACACCACGGGACACCACGGGACACCACGGGATACCGCGGGACACCGCGAGCCACCGCCGGACGGGCGGGCGGGGGAGAATCATTTGTCTTGATTTCGCCCTGGCAACGGCGGTCACCACGGGACACCACAGCACACCGCGGGACACCGCGGGCCACCGCCGAACGGGCGGGAGGGGGAGGATCATTTGTCTTGACTTCGCCCTAGCAGCGGCGGGTTCATTCCTCTCGCGCGCCCACGCAGCTTCGACTCGCCCGCACGCACGACACGAACGAAACGAAACGAATTCCCGGTTGGGGGTCTCCGTTCCCCTGCGATCTCATCCCCCAGCCTCCGATACACCAGGATCCGCTTTCCTGTGCAAGTTTCAGTGCAGGGCCGGAAGGAAACAAGGACACGTCGGTCTATAGAGCTCGTTTCCCTATTTCGGGGTATAGAGGTCGTATGAGCGTGGGACCTCGCTTGTCCCCCAACATTGGTGTCTTTTCTCGTGCCCGACGCGGATTCGACACGGATTCGGCACGGACCCGACGAGGCCGACGGGGACTCGACACGGGCTCGACGCGGATAGGGCCGCGACGGGGCAGACCAGGTCCCCCGAGGACGCGTCATAAAGTGTACAGGCTTTTCTCAGGGGCAACGATAGGGGGGGATAGGCATAGGGGGGGATCCATCGACCCACGATCGCCCATTGATCGCCGATAGGGGTTTGATAGCCCAACCCCGCCCAGGAAGGTGCGGATTCGATGTCGGGGGCCCATCGCCGATCTATCGGCGATGCATCGCCGATTCCAGGTCGATGCATCCCCCCCTATGCCTATCCTCCCCCATCGTTGCCCCTCATTTTCTCGGGCGGATCCAGGGCCCCCCCCGAGGACGCGTCGCAAAGCGTACCAGCTTTTCTCGCGCGGATCCAGGGTCAGCAGCAGGAGGAGGAGGAGGAGGAGGAGGAGGAGGAGGAGGAGGAGGAGGCTCCCCCCCTCAAAAGGTACGAGCCGCCGCCACCCCGCCCGCCTCGCAGGCGCCCTGGGCGCCCCGGAATCGCTCCTCGTCCTCTCGGCCGGCGCGACCGGGGGGGCGGCGATGAGGGGGGCAGGCCTTCACCAGAGGGCCGCGGGGGCCTCCCGGGGCGGCGAGATCTGGGCCTCCTCCTTCCTTCCTCCTCCTCTCCTCCTTCCCCTCCTCCTCCTCCTCCTCCTCCTCCTCCTCCTCGTCCTCCTCCTCCCCTTCCTCCTCCTCCTCCACCTCCTCCTCCTCCTCCGCTTCCTCCTCCTAAAAGGAGCGGGGGGAAAGGGAGGGAAGGAGGAGGGAGAAATGTAAATCTAGGCCTCCCAGATGGGGTCGTGGCAGATGGGGTCGGGGGATCGGGCCGCCTCGCCGAGGCATCGCCGACGCGGCTCGATGTGGAGCCCGACTTGCTCCACGCCGACGTCGCTTGTGCATCGCCCACGTCGACGATGCATCGCTGGTGCATCGCCGCTGCATCGTCGACGTATCGGCGATGCGGTGCGGTCCTCCGACCCCATCTATTCCGACCCCATCAGGGAGGCCTCTATCCCAGAATGCTGCGGGGGCCCCTCTCGGCGGCGAGCGAGGGGGGGAAGCGAGAAGGGGAAGGCCTTCTCAGAAGGCGGCGGGGCTTCTCACAAGGCCTCGGGCCTTCTGAGAGGCTTCCTAGAAGATACTTACAGAAACTCAGAAGACTTCCTAGAAGGCTCAGAAGACTAGGGAAAAGGCTTTCCTTCGTCATCGGGGAAGGCTTCGCAGACTTAGAAGACTTTCCTTGATCTTCGGGAGGGAGGGAGGGAGGGAGGGAGGGAGGGAGGGAGGAGGAGGAGGATGAGGAGGAGGAGGAGGAGGAGGAGGAGGATGGGGAAGGCTACGAGGGCTTCCCAGAAGGCCCGGGGACTTCCGAGCCTGGTGAGAGGGCTCGCCCCTGCTCACTTCCTCCCTGTGCTCTCCGCCGACTCTCTCGGGGAAGAGAAATCTCACCGAGCGCGCTCCAATGCTCGCTGAGTGCCTGCTCGCCAACGTCTGTCTGAGAAAGCACACAGGCACCCAGACATGACCGCGTCGTAGAAACAAATCAGGGCGGGAGGTTTTGTCAGTTTTCGGCCTCGGGGGGCCCTCGCCGGGCCCCGGGGCTGGCCAAAAACGACTCCAGATGAAAAGCCGGTCCTGGGGAAAGGGTCGGGACTTCCAGGGACGCCGTCCTGAAAAAATCAGGACGTCGCATGCCTCGATGTAGTGGATCGTAGATCCCAGCGGATCCAGGCCATTTGCGAGTAGTTTCTTTGCGAGTCCTGGGACGCGCTTGTCTAAGGCGGCCTCCCCCCTCGAACGCCTGGTGTGGGCCATAACTCGGCTCTCCGGCGGCCGTCTGGACGCTCTCGGCGAGGCGCAGCTGCTGGAACACACCTCGAGGCTGGAGCACCGTTGAGGACGGACGAGAACATTCCCGTTGTCTGCGCCATCTCCACAGAGAGAGAGAGAGAGAGACAGACGGCTCCCCCTCCTCCTCCTCCTCCTCCTCCTCCTCCTCCTCCTCCTCGGTCCTCTCTCCTCCCGCCCCGTCATCCCCTCCTCCTCCTCCTCCTTCTCCTCCTCCCCCTCCTCCTCCTCCTCCTCCTCATCCTCCTCCTTCTCCTCTCCCCCTCTTTCCACCCTTCCTTCTCAGAAGACTCGGAAGGCCTCGGGCCTTCTGAGGAGTTTTCTGAGCCATCTCCAGAGAGAGAGAGAGAGAGGCGGCTCCTGGGAAGGCCAGAGGGCTTCTGAGAGTAGAGGAGGATAAACTGCATGCGCGCAAACTTTTGGAGGTCCGCGCGGATGTTTCTTGGATGGCGCGCGGAGCGCGCGCCAGGAGCGGCGCCGGAGGCGCCACCAGAGGGTCCCAGCGCAGAGCCAAGAAATCCGAGAGGAGCTCCGAAAGTTTATGCGCCCGCCGTTTGTAGACAAGCGCGTCCCACGACTCGCAAAGGAACTGCTCGCAAATGGCCTGGAACCGCAGCGGGGGATCTGCGATCCACTACATCGAGGCATACCCAGACATGCGACGTCCTGATTCTTTCAGGACGGCGTCCCCTGAAGTCCCGACCCTTTCCCCCGGGACGGGTGTTTCATCCCACGCCATTTTTTGACGGCCCCGAGGCCTGGCGAGGGCCCCCCCGAGGCCGAAGATTGTCAAACACCTCCCGCCCTGATTTTTCTTGTACGACGTGATCACGTGTGGGTTTGAGTCGGGCATGTCCCTCTACAGGAGGATGATTCAAAAGTAGTCAAAACATCGTATGGGGACGTTTTTTTCCTATCATCTCTGGACCATGTTCGAATTTTTTGTTTGTTTGTTATTTGTTTTTGACCATTTCTATGTTTTCTCCAACATTTGCCTCTAGGGGGAAATGCCCGACCCAAGTCTGGGCTCGAAAACCTCGCAAGTCGAGCCTCGGACTCCCCCGCCAGCGCTGGACCTCGACGCTGTTTTGCTGGACCTCGGCTGTGCTTTGTTTTTCGCTTTGGCAGGGAGGTACAGGAAAACGGGCAGAGCAGAACGAAGGACATATCGACAGCAAAAAACGGCGTTTGGGCCCAGCCTTACGATGTTCCAACCTACTTTCTAGCCTTGATCACCAGACATGATTTCGAGCACCACAAAGGTACCTAAACTCGAGGGCTTTCGCGTGTCGGGCCCTGGGAGACACTCGTCCGACACTGTTTCGACGCTGCTTCGACACTGTTTTGGCACTCCTCCAGGTGCTCGAACTTATTTCTGGGATGTAGTCCGTAAGTGAGCTGGGAACAACAGATGACGAACCAGCAACACACACCCATACCCATAGGGGGATCGGAGAGGGCTATGGGTGCGTGTTGTCGGATGGGGGTCCCCGCTCGAACGGGAGCGTTCCCCAGGGTCCGACAATCCGCACCCATACCCATAGCCAGTCCTCCTCCCATCGACCTCCCTATGGGAATGGGTGTGTGTGTGTGTGTGTTGTTCGTTCGTCAACAGAAACAGTCAGGAGGGGAAACAACACAGACACAATTAATCAGCGACTCCTCAGAAAATGTGCAAAAATATGGGAAGTGGGGGGGGAAGACAGAACCCCCCCAAATATGGGAGAATATGGGGAAGCTTTTTATCTGTGTGTATTTGTTTGTGTGTCCTGGGGCCCCTTCAAACAGACGTCCAGCGCCGCGCTTCCCCCCGGGGCTCGCCGCCGATCCTCGGCGGCCTCGCCGGCTCGGCGCGGAGCGGCGCCGCGGGGCCCGCGCCCGAGGTCGGAGGGGGCCCGCGGGCGGTGAACGGGCGCTGGCCCGGGCGGGGCCTTTGGGGAGGAGGAGGAGGAGGGGGAGGAGGGGGAGGAGG
>CAUYUJ010022315.1:651496-685447 GCA_963575745.1 Prorocentrum cordatum | reverse complement strand
GGGGATGTTTTTCGGGACGTCTTTTTGGTTTTGGGAGGGCGCGCGTCGCTCCCCCCCACCCTCCTGCTGGCCTCGCTGCCGCCCGCTGCGGGCGCGGCCCGGTGCCTGTCAGCGGCGCGGGCCACTCGCGGGCGGCGGGCTCCTCCCCAAGGAGCGGGAGCGCGCGGCGGCGGTCTGCCCCTCACAGCTACCGCGCCGTCGCGCTGCTCGCATTTTCTCTGCCCCGCATGCCAGCAGCCTTTTACGCCGCCACGCAGGCCGTCTCTGCGGCCGCGCAATCCTCCGCCATCCCGCTGGAGGAGCTGTTCAGCTCGTCGATGCGCGCATTCACGAACGCCTCCAAGTCCTCGCCGCCGCAAGCGGCTCGGACAGCATCGTCGCGCATGCGTTTCGTATCGCCCTCGCGAAGCGGCCTGCAACCCGCGCGGATCGCCTGGACCTTCATCGCGGCTGCCTCCTCCAGCGCGCTGTTCTTCTCGTCGGTGGCGGCCTTAGACTTTTTCTTCAGGATCTTCGCCGCCGCGCCCGCATGCTGGAGGGATGCCAGGGATGCCGACGACTCGCGCGCCTTCGCGGCGCCGATGGCCTGATGCGCCAAGGCCCTTTTTCACGGGGCCGTCGTCGTCCTTTTCCGTCCCCTGGCAGTCCTGGTGTTACGCTTCGCAGTCCTTCTGCTTGTTCGCGCGCAGCCTTGCGCGCGCCGCCTGTGGGTTGTTTGCGCCACGTGTTCCCCGAAGCGCTTCCGCAACGACTGGGGGAACGCATGGTCCACTAACGTGGCCAACCTTTGCCCAAACATTTGGTCACATAGGCGTGTCCTCGAAGGCGGGGGGGCGGTGACTCGCCGTAGGCGTCTTCGAAATGTATTTATATTTGCACATGTATACATACACTACATTTATGTGTATGTACACGCACATTTACGTAATCATGCGACCACGCCGCAAAGCCAAAGATAACACACCGTGCCGTCGTCGCCAACACAGACCAGATACCTCCTCCAGGGGTCGCAAGGCAAGGCGCGGAGGAAACGGAGAAGCGGAGGAGGCGGCGCGCGGGAGACCACGCCCCTCCAGCTTCGGCCGGCCCCCACCGACCTCCTCGTCGCCCGAGGAGTCCTCGACCCACAGCTCGCCCCCAGACGTCCAGTCCCCGAGGGCGATCAGCCAGCTCGGGCCCTCGTTCCCCCGGTCCACGTGGTCGCGCGCCGCGTAGTTGCGGTTCAGCTGTGCGGCGGCGCGCACGAGGGGTGGGGGCGCGAGGGGGGCGGCCTTCCACGAAGGCGGGGGACTTGTGCCAGGGGGTCCCAAAACGAGGCGGCGACAGACCGTACGGTGATCTCGAACTCCTGAGGGACCTCACCACACTGCCCTAATCGTCCGAGACGTCGTCGGAGAACGACCCAAGACCCAACACAGTGCGGCGACCCAAGGTCCCCACTGACTCACCGCACGGCGTGGCCACCAGACTGTCAGGCGGCTTCTGAGAAGGCCTGCGGCTTCTTCAGAAGGGCCCGCAGGCTTCCGAGAAGGCTCCTCCGAAACCCAGAGGGGCTCACAAGAAGCTCCCGTGCCTTCGCAGAGGCCCGCCTGCTCGGGAGGTTGACCCCTGGCGCTGGCCCCCTGGTGTGCGCCGCCGAGCTTCGGGGGAATACAAAGAACCTATACCGCTGGTGTCCCCGCCGGGACCTCTCTCGGGGTGTGCTCTGACCAGAACTTGCAGTAGAAACCAGCCATGGCGATGAGATCCACCAAGACGAGCACCGGTATCGGTACCTCTGTATGGACGCCCGAAACGGATACGGGAAAAGTAGGTACAATGCCCAACACCACATGTTGTTCAAAACCAGCAGCGGCCGCTATTGGCAGCCGGCCCACTGTTTCAGATCAAATGGATAACGTCGCCGGCGACACCGACAACGACTCTTATTCAACATGGATCGGAACTGCTGCCGGCCCTCGTACCCCTTCATCCTTGCCCCATTTCGGTCGTGCAGATCCTTCCTCCCGCCGATGTATCGAGGTGCAGACACTGGCCGCGCCGTTGAGGCAACCTTCGTGGCGCCACAGCCGCATCAGCAGGCGGCAGAGACCCGGGTACAGCGCCGTCTTCAGGCTCGGCAGCGGCCGCCCTCCGGTGCTCACCGCTCGCACCAAGCCCAGGGTCATCGAGTCCTCGCGCGGTGCTTCAGGGGTGGGGTGGGGGGCGTTAGGCCCAGGCCTGGGGCGGCTCGAAAACAAACAAATCGTGACGGGGGTCTCTCATCGCTTTTGGGCTCCGGGGTCCTTGCCGGGCCCTGAGGTCTCTCGACCACGTCCTCGGCCGGATGTCTGGGGACGGGCCGGGGGGGGGGAGGAAGACACGTGCACCTTTCGTGCCCCAGTTGGGCCCCAGGGGGCCCCTTGAGGGCGCAAGAGGTCCACCTTCCTCCCCCCCCCTCCCATCCACCGTTCCCCCATTGCGCAACGCCCGAAGTCCACCGCGGACGCGCCGAGCGGGCGCACGTTGGCGCGGCCCGTGTTGCGCCAGTGCCGCGGGGGGACTCGGCGCAGCGCGGCGAGGACCTCCTCGCGGAGGCAGCGCCACGGGGGCCCCGCCGCCGCCGGGCCGCGCGCGGCGCGCGGGCCGACATTCGTCGGAGAGCGGCGGCCGCTCCAGCGATCCGCGGGGTGGGCGAGGCGCGGGGGGAAAGGGCGACGCGAGCGGTTCCGAGCGCGGCGAGGCACCGCGCAGCGCGGGCGTGCTCTTCCCTCTAGCTGCTCGTGCTGCTTGCAGTCACGGCCTCGATCGAGCGAGCCGCGGCGAGAGCGCCCGTCGTGTGGGGTGCCGCGAACCCCGACAGAGACGCCGGCTATCCCCACTTGCGAGGGGGGACAGCCATGCAGCAATCACAGCAGCGCAGCAAGGAGCGAAGCCCCTCTGGTGCCCCAGGCGCGCCTGAGTGCACGAGGAGCGCTACAGGAAAAACTGGGTGAGGGCCTGAGGAAGAGCGAGTCCCTTCCAAATCCGAAGTGGTCCATGTGTCATCGTTTTGACTGTGGGTCGGACAGCGGGTCCAAGGCTTTCCAAGTGGGGATTGGGATACTTCTAAAGATGGTGTTCCTGGGCCCTGGACCAGTGTCACGCCCTCCTGGCGGCGCACGCTGAGACGGTCAAAGAATTAGTCTGAACGCGGGGGGGGACCTGGCCAGGAGGGCTGGCGGTCCAGGGACACCGACGTCTTGAAGAATAGCCTGGCGAAGGGGCCAAATTTATGCGGCTGCGTGCAGCGCAGGGTGTGGCCCTCTCTCCATAAACAACGGGCCGCGGGGCAGTGCGGATACGGAAGCAGCGGAGCAAGCACGCAGAGGCGCACTGAACTCACTGCAGGGCACGATCTGCGTGATGGGTGCGCCGAAATGGGAGGTGGGAACCCCATGCGAACGCCCTCGCTGATGCCGTGGGTCGAGGCCCCTGAATGGCACGACCGGTGGAATATCGGAACCGAATCAGACCCGGCTGACACATACCCGATATCGGAGAAACAACAAATGCATGAACATGCACTCTCAACGATTCGCGCGGATTTCGTGGATCCGCGCTGGACCCCCTCCCTGGCGCCTGGAGCGCGCCAGGGGCGGCCCTGGAGGCGCCGCCAGAGGGCTCCAGCGCAGATCCAAGAAATGAGCGCGGAGCGTCGAGAATTAATGTTTAGTGTTTAGGCCTATCTGTGTTTCTCCCACATCTGGTATGTGCCAGCCTGGCCCAGTTCGAATCCGATGTTCCAGCGGTCGTGCCACTCAAAGGGCTGCAGCGCAGACCCAAGAAATCCGCACGGACCGTCGACCTTCAATATCTATGCAATTTTCGGATCTTCGGATAGCGGCTACACGTAAGAGTGACACCCGGCAGGACTGACCTTGGTGCGCGGCTGTCGGCGGGCGCGCGCGGGGAGGCCAAACCCGAGCGCGCAAGCCGCTGCTACCGCGTTGCATTCAGCCATCTGGGGACCCTGGTGTGCCTGCACCAAGGTCACTCTGGCGAAAGGTCACTGTGAAGTGCAGCCGGGAATGCCCGATATCGAATCGCACCGATCGGTCGAGAGAAGCCCGCGCTTGCCGCCCGGAACACACTGCGTCGGGGAACTATTGACCCAGGCCAACAATGCAAACCTGGGTCAATCAGGCCTCTCAAGACCCTGCAAAATCATGCAGCATCCTGTGCGCAGCCCGGGTCAATGCCACCCTGGCTCTGCAGGATCCCGCCAAATCCGGCGCTCTGGCCGACTCCCGGTTGCATGGGCCCCCCTTTCAAGCCTCTGGACCGCGGGGCGGCGGCCGCCCTCCGGCGCCTCGTGCCTACAGGACCGCAGGCGTCGCAGCCGCCAGAGGTGCCGCGCGCCGCGTGCGCCTGCGGACGCGCCCGCGGCGGCGGCGTGCTGGTGGCTCTCCTCTGGCTGCGCGTAATATGCCCTCAGATCTTGGCGTTGCATTTTTGCAACAGCAAGCATGTTCGCCCAGTCTCGGGAACGGGCCCCTGGTGCATCGATCCACCTCGAAAGATGATGGAGAAAAATGAAGTCCGGGGCTCTGGTCGCGATATATTTTGCGATGCTGCACACTGCAGGCGCCAGCTGGAGCGGGCAAATCCTGCCTCCCCTGGACACACAGACGCAAACAACACGAATTACCTGTGACGATTTATGCCTGGGTGAGCGGACCAGGAGGAGGAGGAGGAAAAAAGCAAAGCGCGCCACAAACCGAGGACGCCAGGGGGCGTGGCAAAAGAGAGGGGGTCTGTCTGCAGCGCCTTGAGCTTCGAGCCAACAAGAACCAATAGACGAAGGATGCAAATTAGCCCTTGTCCGTGTCATCCCCTGGCCTGCATTGATGGAAAGCCCGCATTGAACGGCCTCGGCGGCCAAGCAATACATTCACCATGGCAGGAGAAAAAAGACGGGGGAGCGAGAGGTAGGAGGGAGGAGGAGGACGAGGAGGAGGACGAGGACGAGGAGGAGGAGGAGGAGGAGGAGGAGGAGGAGGAGGAGGAGAGGGGGTGGGGGAATTCGAGCGCCAACAGCGCCGCTGACGGTTGAAAGAACGTGCGTATGGCGTGCGATAGGCAGAAGCCATGACGCAATTTGTACACTAACGAACTAGACGGCACCGCGCGCCGCCAAACCCGACAGCGCCCAGAGGGAGAAGGGGGGAGGCCTATTGACGACCACGTTTACAAGCAAGGCGCACCAAGCTACGCGACTCCGCATGCTCCTTGGTGGCCTCCCGAACAAATCCCTGGAACAAAAAGGTCTGACGCACCGCCAGGCGGAGCCCCGTGGCGAAGTGAGGCGTGCGTGCCAAACGCCGCGTGCACTGCAATAGCTGTCAGGGCGACTCTCCCGTCGAGACCAGCGGCAGGTCCGAAGACAGCGCCAGGGTCGGCGAGCCCCACACATGTTGATACGAGCCATGTGGGCTCAGGGGTGTCCAGGTTGAGATACTGCTTGGACCATTAGTGGGAGTTCATCTACACATCGTGGTGTTCAATCGAATCGCCCCCGCAGCCGCAGCCCAGAGCACATGGGGCCGACCTTCCGAACCTCCTCGCCGTTGTCCACCCATAGACGGCTGCGCAAATGAAAACAGCCCGCATGTTGGGCGCCACTCGTCCGGCGAGCGCGCGGCAACGGTGCAGATAGCAGTCTGCGCGGTGCCCATGGCAGCACGGGGGAAGCCCAGCGACCTTGCCCCTTCCGTAACACCTGGCGCACCTGAGTTGGAACACCATGGACTGCCGCGGCCGCCTGGGCCTGCCAGCCCTGGAGCCGGTGATCCGGGTGCGCGACGTCCATCAATGCTGGGTTATTGGCCGAAGCCTTTTCGGACAACTTGCACGGCCGCTTCCAAGTTGAAGAGGAACAACGTCGTATCCAAGAGCGGCGTGCGAAGACCCGTTCCGAATTGCGAAAATCGTCCATCGCCGACGCCAATCTCCGCGCTCTCTCATTGACCTGGCGCCTGCCCGATTGCCTATCCTCACGAAGTGCTACCCGAGCTCTGGCGGCAACGGCGGCGGCCTCCACGTCGCGGAGCTCGCTCGGGAAACCGAGATACTTCAGCGACTGCGCGAAGCTCGGGGCAATCCGCTTGTCCGGGCCTGGGACAAGACATCGGATCGCCTTCTCCTCCGTAAAGCGAAATCGATCAGGCAGTGGGTCCAGCTGGGCGACAAATGACAGAACGGAGCTGACGTACACGCGGTAAACTTCGATTGATAATTGCCACCCCAAACCAATCTGGCGCCCAGTTGCGGCTCTCTCAAGATGTTTGTCGAACGCTGCGCGCCAAGACTCGCCGGCCCGTCCCGGGCCCACGCAATAGCCCAAATATTTGGCCTTGTCCGCGATCGTGAAAACACCCCAACACGGGACAACGCTCGATAGCCTCGCCTGGATATCCGCGACGCCCTGGGTGCACAGCGAAACCAGCACGCATTTGCAAACGTTGAAGCGGAGACTGGAAAACTTGCGGAAGTCGTGGAATATGACCTCCAGCTTGCAGATGTCGAACCAAAAGTTCGATAGAACCACGGCCGTGTCATCGGAGAGAACGCGCTTCACGGGCGCTTGCCTTGGGAACATTCGGCGGCGAGTTTCGGACGGAAGGGTGCCCCCCCCCCAACACTCGGCGCCGTCGATCAAAACCGATCAAAACCAAGGGGGCTCCCCTCCCCCCAAACTCCCCTCCCTCCTCCCGAACCGCCCCCCCCTTGGTTCAACCCCCCCCCGCCCCTTGGCGCCGGCGCTCGCCAGCAGCGTCGACGGCGGCCAAGAGGCAGCCCAGGGGGGGGGGAGTAAGGTTCAACCCCCCCCGCCCAGCGCCGGCGCTGGGCGGTAAGCCCAGCAGGGGGGGGGGAGTAAGCGCTGGGGGGGTCAACTCCCCCCGCCCAGGGGGGGGGGAGTAAGGTTCAGCCCAGCAGCGCCGGCGCTGGCGCCGGCGACGGCGGGGACGCAGCGACGATTACACCACTACCACCGCCGCCATCATTATCACCACCACCACCGCCTCAACCCACCACCACCACCACCAACCCACCACACAACCACCACCACCACCACAGCCACCACCACCACCACCACCACAACCACCACCACCACCACAACTCACCATTACAACCACAACCACCACCACCACAAAAAAACCCACCACCACTACCACCCACCACCACCACAATCTACCACACCACCACCACCACCGCCACAACCACCACCACTACCAGCAGCACAACCCACCGCCACCACCACAAAAACCCACACCACCACCACCGCCACCACCATCAGCACCACCAGCACCACGTCCACAAACCACCGCCACCACCACAACCCACCACCACCACCACAAAACACCACCACACCACCACCACACCACCACAACCATCACCACCACAACTCACCATCACAACTCACCACCACCACCACCACAAAAACCAACCACCAGTACCACCACCACCGCCACAATCTACCACACCACCACCGCCACCGGCACGACAACCACTACTACCAGCAGCACAACCCACCGCCACCACCACAAACCACCACACCACCACCACCGCCACCACCAACGACAGCACCACCCCCAAAAGCCACCGCCACCACCATGCCACCACACACCACCACACCCACCACACCACCACCCACCACCACACCGCCAAACCGCCACCACCACCACCACCACCCCCACCACCACAACCACCCCCAGCACGACAAATTACCACACCACCACCACCACAACCACCACCACCGCCACCACCACCACCGCCACAACCCACCACCACCACCACCACCACCACCGTCGTCCTCGTCGACGCTCCCTGCCGCCGCCGCCAACCGCCGCAGGCGCTGGCGCCGGCCCAGAAAAAGGACATCGTATCGTCGTCCCCGCTGCCGCCGCCAGCCGCCGCCGACGAAAAAGAGCCGGCCCGAGGAGAGGGGAAGCAGGAGGGGGATGGGGAAGGGGGGGGGTTCGGCTCCAACTCCCCCCCTCCAAGCGACCACAAAACGCGAGAGCTTCCCGAGTGAACCGGCGGTTGAACAAGTCCGTAGCCACGGCGAACAGTAACGGAGATAGTGGGCATCCATGCAGCACGCCGCGGGCGACTGTAAACCTGGGGTGCCGGGGGCCCCCCAAGACAATCACGCACGCACTGTTGGTGTACAGAACTGGATCAACCGAAACAGCCCTGGCGGCCACCCGAGATGTCTGACTATGGCCATGAGGAAACCGTGATCGATGAACGGGAACGCCGCGGAAAAGTCGAAGAAGATGGCGCCCGCGTCGTCCGAGGCGCATCCGTTCGAGGCGATGGCCTCGTCGATGCCAACCAAGGTCGCCAACGTGGAGCGGCCCAACATGAAGCCGCGTTGCAACTGATGCACCCGGTGCACCCGGGGGGCCCACCAAAGGTTCAATCACTAGCCTCGCGGCGTCGATTGTTTGCGTTTGTCACGCTCACGGGGCGCACGTTCTCGGCGTCGTAGAAACCGTCGCTGCTCTCCGTGCGACCAGATATTTTCTCTGGTAAGAAGAACAACGAACTCTCACTGAAATCCGTGAAGAAATCATCTGAAGCCCCCCAGGGCACCTCCGTTCATCAGGTGTTCGGTGGCCTCCGTCGGGATGCTCGCGGACAGCTTCACGCACCGACGCCAAGCGGCGAAAAAATCCCATCAGGACCCAGCGGAGTATTGCCAGAGTCGCGAAACGCCTGAATGAAATGCGGTTTGCGCAGCCGCCACCTCGCGCGCCGGAGAAGGGGCAGTTCGCCGAGCGGAATGGCGCCGCCGTCCTCCTCAAGCCAACGAGCAAGTTCGGCGTCGTCTACTCCCTCGGCTCTGGATGCCTGTGCCCAGTGGTCCTTCAGTACGGCCGCGATGGTGTCGTGCGTTTCTTGATCGATATCGTGTTTCTGACCTTCTTCGATGGCCCTGATAAACGTGAGCGCCACGCCGAGGCGATCCTCCTTGGAGACTGCGGACTGCAGCTGTGAGCGCGAAGCGACCGTCCGCATGCAGTATTTGTAATACGCCAACCTGGCCATGGGGTCCCTGTCTGGATCTCCTCAGAACCGCTCGTAATACTCCATACACAACCGCCTCGGGAAGTCATCGTGCTGGAGCGCCTTGTTAGACAGGGGCCAGGCTGCATCACCAAGTCAACGGGGCGTGCGACGAGCGAACAAACAACACAGAGCGGTGATGCGAGAGATCAAGACGCCAATCGACTGCAAAGGCGTGGAATACCCTATCAAACTGATCCGCGACGGGGAATGTGGCATATAGCCGTTCCAGCTTCGCTCGTGATGAAGACGATGCGTGGGTATACTCTGGTTGAACCTTTCCCTCCCGCCGATCTCGTCCTGAAAATGTTTCTCCTCGGCGTTGTCCCGCCTGCCGGTGTAGGCAGCCGAAATGACGGAAACTCTGTCCTTCGCGTCAGCCACGTAGTTGAAGCCCCCGCCCAAAGCGGTGAGGACGTCGAACTGCGGTGCCAAAACACCGCCGATCCGTCGCAGGAGCAAGTGCCGTAGGTCCCCGAAGGAGGTGGTGTCCGATTCGAACGCCCTGGCCAGATCGTGCCGTGCAGGGTGACAGCGTACCCCGGTATGGCCACAAACTACAAATAGGTCGAAATCTCCAAAAGTTCCTCGGAATGATCGTTTGGCGGCGCGACCCCGCCAGATGTGCGCCCAACGTGGAACGCCGTGGAACTGCTGGAGGAGCGTGTCGCGGACAGGAAAGCCGACGCCCGCGAGTAAGGACCTGGGGCCAGAACGCCGTGGTGCCGCGGGGGGGGGCGCCAAACCTGATTCGCGACCTCGGTGCCGTGAACCTCCGTGAGCATCAACACGTCGGCTTTGCCCATGAAATGTGGAAACGTACTTCGCTTTGACCTCGTGCCTCAACGGGTCGACGCAAAAGAAAGCCTGCACGTTCCACGTGATCACCGAAATGTCCCCGCCCAAGTGCCCTCGTCGAGCACCCTGAAGGGAGAACCGCGCAGTTGTCGTGCCCCTTTGGGGCCACAGAAGGGGCCTCTCTAGGGCCTCCGTTTGGGCACAAAGTGTGCAACACTTGTTCACCCCCCTTCTATCGCTCCCCATCGCGCAACGCCCGAACGAAAGCGTGGTGAGGCCAGTCGGGTGAAACGGAAATGCGGGTGGGACTGACATCCAAGACGCTCCAAGAGGCTTCCGGGACCGCCAAGAGGCCCCCAAGACGCTCCAAGAGGCCTCCACTGGGGGACCCTTCCTCTGCGTGCTGTCCACTTCCCCGATCGAGGCAACTCCTCTGGGCATCATTTCTGGATGGACTGGTGGAGCTACTTTTTGATCGCGGGCGCACCGGAGAACGCCAGGCGCCGTCAAAGGTCGCAGCAAGTAAGCTACGAGCTAATTGCGCCTAGGGGGAAGAAGGGAGGCGACGAGAGGACAGCGGGGGGAGGAACAAACAGGAGGCGGGCCTAGTTGCCGCTCAGAAGAGGGCGCCGTCGACTGGGGGGAACCTCCAGGCGGACTGCAGCGCCAAAATGGCGGGGAATTCAGGTTGGACGACACCTCGAGCGTGCAGATGATGGGGACCACCGGCAGCACTTGTCTGGTGGGGTCACGCGAAGCGCGTATAGTTTCGCACCCTCGGACAAGAGGCGCAGCCAAAGGTGTTCAACGACCCAGACTACGCAGCTGTTTGTTGGCGGCTGGCTGGCTGTCTCCGCTCCAGCGCGGTACGGCGAATCGTTTTTCGGCCCCGAGGGCCGAAGTAACTCTGCGCCGTACCACCTGTGTGTCAAGGATCGACGACGCTCCGAGAGGTGCCAACACGGTACGGTGCACGCGAGTCGCCTGCGGAAGAGGGCGTGGCAGGGCCGGTCGGTTCGGGCGAGAAGGGGGGTCAGCGACCCAGCTCGCGCAGCGCAGGACCAGTGCAGACGCCTCGTAGGCCTCTCGCCCACGGAGGGAGAAGCCTCTGTACGCACCGTCGTCCCCCGGGCCCGGGGTCGGCAGTGACCAAGATCGGTGCAGGAGTGCAGCTTGGCATGAAGTATCTCTGTTGTCCCGAAGCGTTGGCCCAGCTGCTACGTGTGTCCGTTGGCCAGCACCGGGCCTCGGCAGAAGCATCAGATCAGGGAGCGATGTGGATAGGGGACAGGGGGCGCAATCACATGGGCAGAGCAGGCAAGATTCCGTGGGCATGCATCCCCCTCCTCCTGGCATGAGGCACGTTTTCGGTCACAACGCTGGCGGGCGCTGAGCGCGGTCGGAGCGGCAAAGTGGGCTACGGGATCGCGAACCGAGTCCAGGAGGCTTCGGCTGCGCGCAGAGGGGGGGTAGGGGGAGGCGGGAAGGCTTCTTAGAAGGAGGCTGCTTCTTAGAAGGCGCGGGCCGTACATCTACAGACAAGGCCCGCGGCTTCCAAGAGGCAGGGGTGCGTCCAACACGGCCTTCCCCCTCCCCCCATCTGCGCGTGGCCGAAGGCTCACGCAGAGAAAGGGGCGGCAACTTGGCCTGGAGCGCGCAGGCCCCGAGGGAAGCGGGTCCTGGGCCCCCGGGGCCTGCTCCCGGGACCAGCTCCTCAGCCCGAGCCCGCTTTTGGTCATACGGTCCTCCTTGCCGTCGCTCGGACGTCCATCCCCCGTGCATGTGTCGGTTCCGTGCGTGTTTTTGCTCCTCGGTGCTGCGGGTTGCTCCTCGATGATGCTCGCCGGGGAAAAATGCACACGTCCGAGCGATGCCAGGCCCAGGCCCGTGGAGGGCCCGATACAAAGAGCCTGGGCATGACTGGCCCCGCCCAGGATCCGTCTCCCTCGGGATCAAGACCCCTCCCCGACGTCTGGCGCCCCTTCACGGTGAAACACAGGAAGACAATCCGACCAGAGTGATAAGCACCAGCAGGCCCCGTACCCCTTTTGAGAAGGAGTCTAGGTTAGGAGGGCCAAAACGTCTGGGATAGAGAGTCTTGCAAATGTACTAAACGAAACCACCCACACATTTAGGGATATCCTAAAACAGGTCAGAAATTCAGGAGGGCCAGGATAGAGAGTCTTGCAAATGTACTAAACGAAACCACCCACACATTCAGGGATATCCTAAAAAGTAGGTCAGAAATTCAGCATGTCACTCGGACCAAGGGCTGCATTCTGATGTATGACGTAGCCCTATGCCACATCTTCCCGCGGCATGTTTCGAGCCCGACCGATCTTGTGGTGGTCCCGGGAACCGAACTACCGCGAGATCGCCGGGCTCGAGGAAATTGCAACGCCAAGGTGTCAGGGTGTCCCCTCGTGCTGAGAGCCGTGCCAAGGTGGGCGCCGCCCTCCGCTCCTGGGCCGCGGGGGCGTCGTCGCTCGAAGAGTCTACGACCTCGACAGCCGCCGACGTGCCCGCGGCGTGCCAAAGGATCTCCTGGGCCGCGGTGGCGTCGTCGCTAGAGAGGTCCACCGTCTCGGCGGCCATCGGCGGGGCTCGGAGGGGTGGGGGCCTGCCTTGAGAACCGGGCATTGCCACCTGTCCCAACCATGATTGGTCCTCATTTTGAATCAGCAGCGCAACGTTCCCTCACACCTTCTTCCTCCCCATCGTTCCTCCTCCTCGGTCGGTCGGTCGATGAGGGCATAGTCTGGAAGCCCATACCGCGTGTGAGACGAGAAAGAGATAACAAAAAAAGGATGCATGCAATAATGCTGCAGCTCATGGCAAGAACTTCCCACTGCCGTCCACGAGCAACATACATTGAGCGCCTGCGGGGCACTGCTTTTGACGTGAGCGAAAAAACGGGGATAATGGAAGCAGAAATAACATAACAGTTGGAACAGAAGAGCGCAACTCCTCAGGAGGTTCTGTCAGTGAAGCATCGGGACATTGGTCCCGAACCACGCATCTTATTATTTTTAGCGTAGGCGTACACAATCGGCACACTTGGGTGCGGAATACATTGGGCTGTGTCCTTCCCGTCTGGGGAGACACTGGCGCGCAAGCGGGGGTGACAACCTTGGAGATTAGAGCAGGGCCCGATTCTGGATGATGCAATCCATGCCCAGCATTTGGGTAAGCTTATATTGGTCCAGTGGGGCGTAGAATTCATCTAGTCCATAAGGTAGCCACTCGTCCGCGGCATGGGTCGTATTCCAAGTCCGACATAGCTGGGTCTCGTCATCGCAAATCCATTCGGTCGGGTGCACCCTCTGTGTCGGTCGGCCAGCTCCGAGGGGAGAGGGGCTACTTCCTGGGACTAGCTGGGAATCGTTGGCGTGCTTCGGTAAGCAAGGTCCTGGCCAAGACCTTGCACAAAACGGGCGGATGAAATTTGGCCTGGGCGGTGCGCCATGTGCCGTCAGTCTCGATCCCCTTGAAGGGTAAGTGACGCCCCCTGTGGTCCCTGTCGTTACAGAGGCTATACGATGGTGGCAGGCTTGCGGGAGGGGGCGCCAATCATGCACGAATGGAGATCACAAGCGGACACATCATCCTGGCGTGACAGGGCACGGGTCTCGGGCAGCATCCAGCTGGATGGGGCCTGAGGGGATGCCAAGGTCGGACGGGGTGTTCCAAGATGACAGGGACTCCTTTAAGCCAGGCTTCGCAGAAACGCCGTACAGGGCAGTTGTTAATACATGTGTTGTGTTTTATACGGATTTTTTAATGCATGACTAGTTTATGAATATACGCATGCATGAGCCAGTCGTTGTTGTTCATGCAAAATCCCTGCATGTCTCATACATGTTCCGCACGCGGAGCATGTATTAAAACCGGCACTATAGGCAGGGTCTGTGTAGAATGTTCCCGAAAACAACAGGGGCGCCTTCCATGGTGTTAGAATAAATTCGCCTCGCAAATGTTGGGTGGAGAGGAGAGGGCGTGCGGGGGGAGCGGCACTTACCGTGGAGCTGGCAGCTTCCTTGTGGAGGGGTCGGAACCTGGCTAGTCGCCAATGTTCGCAAGGAGGTCCTGCGACAATCCTGGCCACTCGGCCTGAGCGTATGAGAGGAACCAGGACCTACATGGACCCCCCCTTCGCACGATCACCGGACACTGCGAAGCACGTCCCGGCTTAGAACCCTGATGCGCGCAGGGGATCTCACCAGCTCTCTGGGCGCAGGTGGTTTAACGATGTGTCCCCTTCCTGTTCCAAGAACTCCTTCTTCCCCTTCGGGGAAGGGCTTATCTCTGTTCCCTATTAGTATACACCCCCTCCCCCAGGCGACTGGTAGCCAACCAGGAACCATGAGGGCACCCCCCACCAGCTCTTGTAAAACCATACAAAACACACTCTGCCTCTAAATTCGGAGCATGTGCAGCCAACCCGATGCGGCCTCCCCCCACCACCCCTGTCAAAAAAACAATAAATGCAGAATACACGTGGCGGTGGCGGCGGCTGCGGCGGCTGCGGCGGCTGCGGCGGCGGCGGCGGCTGCGGCGGCTGCGACGGCGGCGGCTGCGACGGCGGCGGCGGCGGCTGCGGCGGCGGCGGCGGCGGCGGCAGCGGCTGCGGCGGCAGCGGCTGCGGCGGCGGCAATTTGGCAGCGGGGGCGGCGGCCGCGGCGGCGGCGGCGGCGGAAGATTGGCCCCCAGTAGCTGCCTATCCAAAGACGAGTGCTGAATATGCTGAGGCTCGGGCCAGACTCGGGTGCTACATCTGTGCTGGGAGGGCAAGTGGGAGTGAGCGAGACGGCTTGCGGGCGGGAGGGGAGTCTTGATCACTGTTCCCTATTAATAAACACCCCCTCCCCCAGGCGACTGGGGGCCAACCAGGGACCATGACGACACCCCCCCCACAACCCCTTGTAAAAAACACTCTGCCTCCAAATTCGGTTCATGCGTAGCCAACCCGATGCGCACCCCCCCACCATCCCTGTCAAAAAACAATACAGAGTACACTTGGCGGAGGCGGAGGCGGCGGAGGCTGCGGCGGCGGCTGCGGCGGCGGCGGCGGCGGCTGCGGCGGCGGCGGCGGCGGCGGCGGTGGCGGTAGCGGCAGCGGCTGCGGCGACGGCGGCGGCGGCGGCGGCGGCGGTGGCGGCGGCGGATTGGCCCCCAGTAGCTGCCCATCCGAAGACGAGTGCTGAATATGCTGAGGCTCGGGCCAGACTCGGGTGCTACGTATGTGTTGGGAGGGCGGGTGGGAGTGAGCAAGACGGCTTGCGGGCAGGGAGGGAGTCTTGGCCCCTTCCCCTATCCCCTCCCCCAGACCTGGACGGGGAGTTTCGCGAGGTGTCAGAAGGTCATGTTTCACCAAAGATGGCTCCAAGAGGGCCTCAGAGAGGCCAAGGTAGCCTCCAAGATCGCTCAAGATAGCCCAACATGGCCCAAGATAGCCAACAACATGTCTCCAAGAGGCCCCAAGAGGGCCACAAAACGGTTCCAGGTGTTTTTTGGCGACCCCTCAGGACCTCCCCGAGAAGACAACATCCTTCAAAAACACAGGAAGCGCACAGATGTTTGCCTTCTCGCCATTTCTCTTCCGATGCGCTTTTGAGGCCTCAAGATGGCACTGAGATGGCCCAAGAGAGCTCCAAGAGAAGAGTCCCAAGAGGGCCCCATGAGGGCCCCAAGGCGCCCCAAAAGAGCTCCAAGAGGACCCCAAGACCGCCCAAAGATCCCCAAGAGGGCCCCAAGATGCCCCGAAAGAGCTCTGGGCCCCGGAGATGGCCCGAAGAGGCCCTCCAAGGCCACCCCTTTGCTCCCTGAGATCTCTCTTGTTCACCCTGGTTGCCCGCTTTATTTTGCTATATGTGTCTCTTCGCCCCTGTTCCCGTCAGCTCATGGGCAAGGCTCCTTAATGGGGGGGTTGGTGGGGATTCGCGAAGCGTAAACAATTTCCCAACAACAGATTCAGAACAACACCGGAGATCATCTGGGCGGCGATACCACGAGGCAAAATGAAGAACAGCCACTAGTAGGAGGAGAGCATAGCGGTGGGACAGGTACAGAAATTCTCGACCGCGCTCTGAGGTAACAATATTCCCTTTTGCGAACGGCCTGGCTTGTCTCCGCGCATGCACACAACGATCACTCCTCGCGAATTCTGTCTGACGTGCAACTTGCAAGCTCGCGGGGAAATACAGAGTCGGGCCTCCTCTCCTCTCCTCCCTGCACCTACCCTTCGTCCTCCTCCCCCGCCTCCCCCGCCCCCCCTCCTCCTCGCTCATTCTCTCCTTCAGCGGCCGCCGTCTTGCGGTGCGTGCGAATGTCCCACCGTCTGTGGTTGTCAGACTGTCCTTAGGACTGTCCTCTTGTCCTCGATCTCCTCCTCCTTCTCCTGCTTCTCCTGCTTCTCCTCCTCCTCCTCCTCCTCCTCCTCTCATCCTCCTTCCTTCCTCGTCCTCCCGCTTCCTCTTCCTCATCATCCTCATCCTCCCTCTTCCTCCTCCTCCTCCTCCTCCTCCTCCTCGCCTTCCCTCCTCCTCCCCCTCCCTCCTCCTCCTCCTCCTCTTTCCTCCTCCTCCTCCCCATTTTCCTCCTCCTCCTCCTCCTCCTCCTCCTCCTCCTCTCCTCCTCCTCCTCCTCCTCCTCCTCCTCCTCCTCCTCCTCCTCCTCCTCTCCTCCTCCTCCTCCCCATCCTCCCCCCCCTCCCACTCCTCCTCCTCTTCCTCATCCTCGATCTCCTTGTTTGGCTTAAACGCTCTGCACTGCTACCCGAAACCAGTCGTCGATCGAAACCGGGCAAATACCCTCCTCCTGCTCCTTCTCCTCCTCGTCGCCTCCTCCTCCTCCTCCTCCTACTTCTGCAACACAAGGGCCCGGGCCGCAGTGGCAACTAGCCACCCGCCTGCGACGATCCACCTTGCAGCAGAATGCGCCCCCTTGGCGGGTGCGTGCACTGGATGACCTGAGCCTGGGCCATCGAACCCTGCTCGAATTCGATGCCTGCGGGACGAGACGCCATAATCCCGGACGGCGCCAGCTGCACAACCACGTAGATCCTGGCCGGTGTCCTACCCCCCTCCGCCCGTTGCACAAGTGGAGGGCCCGTCCCCCAGTCTTGTATCCTACCCCCTGCCTCCCTGCACCGCGGGGAGGGAGAAGGGGCGGGACGGGTCTTCCAGGTTCTAGCTTTTGCCCTCCCCGCCGCTGCCTCGGGTAATGATTTCTCACAACGTGGGCCCCCGGAGATGTCGACCCTTTCCCGTGGTCGGCCTTTCATCCCGAATTCTTTTTGACGCTCCTGACGCTCGTAGCCCGTCCCCTCCCCCCTCGTTTGGGGTATACTTAGGTGGTTTAGGGCGCTTCCTCTTCCAACCCCTTTCTTCCCCTTCGATGAGGTTCATCGCTGTTCCTGATGAATAGACGCCCCCTCCCGTACCCGACCAGGGACGACACCAGAACTATGTCAACACCCCCCACCATCCCTGTCAAGTTGTCGGGACGAAGGACCCAAACATAGGTAAGCGTGAATACTGTCGTTGCGGGTACCGCCTTCGGGGGATCTCCTCATTGTGCCATGAAGCATGCGAAGCGCTGTATTGTGTGAGGAGACGCGCATGCGGCCTGCGGCCACTGGGGCCTTCGGTGGAGCTCCCTATGTCTGAAAGATACGCAGGAGTAAGCTTGAGCAGCAGCAGTCTCCTGCCCGTCTGCCCTGTCCGTTCCACCGCCACCCTCGGCTCAAGGCGAGGGAGGGCGGGACTCTTTCTGACAGAGCCTGGCTGTGCCAGGCAGACCGCGCAGCCGACAGCGCGGCCGTTCATATCGTGGACAAAAGGTGTTCACTGACAATTATCACGATAATTGACATCTACACACACTTTCTCTTGCTCTTCCTCATCGTCACCAGCGTGAGCGATCTTGAGGACGAGCTCTAGTAATCAGATTGGTAGCGGAGCCTGTGGTCTCCGATAACCACGGGCCCCACCGGTCTCGGCCTGAATGGCGACTTCAGCCGCCAGCGGGCTACCTACGACGCGCGTCGACGTCCCCTCATGGAACGGCGAGGCAGACAAGTTGACGAGCTACAAGTTTGAGGTCTCCATGTTCACCAAGAGCATCAAGACTGCGGAGCGCTACGTGTGCGGCCCGCAGCTGGTGCGCGCCCTCGGGGCGCGAGTCCGGACGACGGTGGAGAGCTGCCCGGACATCGACACGGTCGACGAGATCGACAAGGATGGAGTTTTGATTGGTTGGAACAAAGTGTTTCAGTACGTATTGGAGAAGCTGGACTTCACCAGCCTGAATGATACGGGCCTCCTCGCGGAGGAGTTCTTCCTGAAGGTCAGCCGGAACTCGGGCGAGACCTTCCAGGACTGGGCCGCCAGATTCGAGAAGAAGGAGCGGGAGCTGTTGGTGCAGCTCCAAGTCATTGATTCCAGCGTGACGGAAGTGATTGCGAAGCCTCTTCGGACATGGTGGTTCCTTCGGAAGTCCAAGCTATCCCCTGTTCAACGTGGAGAGATCACCGCCACTGCAGGTGGCGACCTCAACTTTGGCAAGACATACAAGGCCTTGCTCACGCGCTTCCCGGCGGAGGCGCTGGCGGAGCTCGACGGCAAGCAGCACCGTAAGGCCTTCTATGAGGACACGCCCGTCGACGACGTTGAGGACGAGACTGGTGGGGAAGATATTGATTTCACAGAGGTTGTCGAGCAGCTGATCACCCTCGCTGAAGAAGATGAAGATGAGGAGCCAGCTGACGACAACCCAGCGGACAACGAGGTGTTCGCAGAGTTCAAGCAGGTGGGCAGGAGCTTCAAGGACGCTCGCGACCTGATCCGACGCCTTCGAGTGTCCCGCGACTACTACCCGGTCGTGTCGCTCAAGGACCCCGATCGCGTGCCCCCGCCTCCGAACCCGGGACGAGGCTTCCAGCGTGGCCGTGGCAAGAACGGTCGAGGCCGCGCTCGCTTCGACACGGGCAAGGGACGTGACATGTCCAAGATGAAGTGCATCGCGTGCGGCGAATATGGTCATCGAGCGGCGGACTGCAACGAGAGGTTCAAGAAAGATAATACGAGAGATGGAGCTCGTGGGACTACTCACAACGGCTTCGTCCTGTCCGCCCTCGACGAGTACCTCTACCTCCTGGAGCGCGACGGCATCTGGGCGATCCTCGACATCGGGGCCACGAAGAGCCTCGGCGGCCTCGAGAGCGTCGAGAACCTCATGTACGAGATGCTGGACCAGCACGGCCAGGAGTTCGAGACGACACATGACGAGTGCTCATTCACCTTCGGCGACGGCCTCCAGAAGAGCTCGATGGGCACGGTGAAGGGGAACGTGTTCCTCGGCGGCGACCTGACCGAGGTCAAGCTGTCGGTGATGCCGAACCGCGTGCCGATCCTCCTGGGCATGGACATTCTGACTGACTCGCTGAAGGTTGTGGTCGACTGCGGCCGGAACTGGATCGGCCTTCCGACCATGGGCAACAAGGTGTTCTTCTGCGAGCGCCTCTCGAGCAACCATCTGGCCGTCAACCTGACGACGCCGCAGTGGTGGAAGGAGGTGCCGCTTTCCTTGCCGAGTGCCGGGTGCCTGACGTCCGAAGCGACGGCGCCCGATGTTCTGGTCGAGGAGCTGCCCGAAGAGGCCGCTCCGTGCAGCTGCTGCCCTGCGGTGCGCTAGGGACAGCGCCCCCTGATGATGGCAGCAGAAGAGAAGTTATCTCGATTGTCAACTTCATCATCGGGGGGGCCACACCGACTCGGTCACCGCGAGTTCGAAACACCTACCAGAGCGACGGAAACCTCGGCGGCGCGGACACCTACCAGAGCGACGGAAACTGCGACACGGAGCGGATCGGCTCGAGCGACGGAAACCTCGATTTCGTTCGGACGGACGGTCATGTCATCCGACCGGCTCTCTTCATCATCACCGTCGATCGGGACATCATCACAGTCAAGAGGACCGTTAGCAAGCAAGCCTCAGGATCAAAATATGGAAAAGCAAAGCGATGAGCCAGCACAATACCATCGGTGTTCATCATCATGCTGTTCGCAGCCACCTTCGGCTCAGTTCATCAACTCGGCAATAGCCTCAACCAGCAGTCTTTCACGACCTCCATATTCTTCCCAGGCCGCCACTGGCCGCTTGGATGACATGCAGCGACGGTTCTTTGGCTGGGCAATCCTCGGAGCAACAGCCGCCACCTGTGCCTGCGGCCCGCCCCGAGTGGAGCCGCCCTCGCACGAGGGGATCGACAACTTCGGCTCCAGCGACCCCGACGCCAGCATCAGCAGCAACACCAGCTATTCCGGCGCTACCAGCGAAGTGGTACAACCCAGCGGGGAAGCGCGGCTGCTGCGGAGCTCTGGGGAAGACCAAACGCGGGTGCAGCTGCTTCGGGGGCAAGAGCCACCAGTGCCTCAAGACCTCACAGCAGGGAGCACCCGGGACGCCAGCAGCGGCACCAGCAGCGGCATCAGCAGCGGCAGCCAGCAGCGCCCCACCGAGTCCAGCGGGGGCTCAGCCAGTGACGAGACCTCCGAAGTCCGCGTGCTCCTGCTGCGGGACCCTCGGGAAGACGATTCGGGGGCGCAGCTGCCGCGGAGGCAAGAGCCACACGTGTACGAAGGCGACGGAGGTGACCATCCGGGAGCAGGCAGTGGCTCTACGCTGGCGGCGCCTGTCCAACAAGCTGAACTCCCCGGAGGTGCAGGGGGGCTGGAAGTTCACTCCGGAGATGCTCGACGACTCGGAACTGCCGGAGATGGACTCGAAGAGGAAACGCTGAAGCATCTCGACGACCAGGATCTCAAGATGTTCTACGAGAGCCACGACAAGGTCCTGGACGAGATCTACCAGACCATCGCCGAGGACCTGACGGAGCTCGGCAGGCCCTACCGCATCGACCTGATGGAGGTGTGCTGTCCGGAGGACTCGAGCCTCAGCAAGGCCGTGCAGGACCAGGGAGGCAAAGTGTTCAGGTGCGGCCTCTTCAATGGGATCGACATGGGAACGGCAACCGGGCTTCGACGCGCGCTTCACCTTCTCCGACGACTCCGACCGCGCCGCTTGGTTCTCAGCCCGCCATGTACAGCAGACTGCCCGATCCAGAATCTCAACCAGAAGACAGCTCAGCAGAAGGCCACGTATCTGGCGAAGGTGCGCAAGGCCCGACGGATCCAGCGGAACTGCAAGAGCCTCTGGGAAGACTCGAAGAAGATTCACGACTGCCACACCGAGCTCGAACAGCCAGCTTCCAGCCGAAGCTGGACCAGGTCGCCCTCGATCAAGGCGATGCGCGACCAGATGCACGAGACGATCATCCATGGCTGTGCGCATGGACTTCGCGAAGCTCGTTCCGGCCTGCTGATGAGGAAGGCATGGCGCATATGCTCGACAGACCCGGAGTTCGGCGCTAAGCTCGGCAGGACGTGCTCCAACCGCCCTGGCAGGGGCGACAACCACACACACCGCCCCATCGAGGACGGACAGGTGGTGGCTCAGACGGCCTTTTTACCCACCAGCACTGTGTAAGGCCTGGGCAAAGCATATCCTGAAGACGAACACCAGCGCGAGGTACGGCAAGGAGATCTTCACCAGCTTGGAACAGATCCCAGAGGACGCTGAAGAGGAGATGGAGGAGGCCCTCGACGAGGACCTCTTGCAGGATAACCCCGAGGCCATGGACGACGAGTCGGTCATGAAGGGCCTGGGCATCTCCGAGACACCGACCAAGAAGGAGGAGCTGGAGATAGAGCAACGGCTGACGCGGCTCCACCGCAACCTCGGCCACCCGAGCAACAAGACGCTGTACAAGATCCTCAAGGCATCGGGAGCACCTCTCCAGGTCCTACGAGCAGCTCTTCGCCTCCAGTGTCACGCATGCCATGCGGGACAACTACCAAAAGCCGTCAGGGTCGCCTCGGGCATCGAGTTGCCAGGCGTCCTAGAGGTGCTGGCCTCCGACGGGCTCGAGTGGCTCTCGCCGAAGCAGGACTCCTTCCTGATGACGTTGAACATCGACGAGGGATCCGGGCTCACCAGTGTCACCTATCATGGACAGAAGGGAGAGCGCAATGGCAACAGATCGACTCAGGAGGTGATTTCAACATGGAATGACTGGTGCGGACATTACCGCCGCCCCAGCCTTCTCCGTCTGGACCCCGAAGGTTGTCATCGTTCACAAGCAGTGGCCAGGTGGTGTTCGGACCGCGGCATCGAGCTGTGGATTGCCCCGGGCGAGGCCCACTGGCTGATGGGCAAGGTCGAGAGGCGCATCCAGCTTTTCAAGCGACTGATGACGAAGCTGGCAACGCTGGACCCCGACTGCCCGGTCGAGGAGTTGGTGTCCTGGGCCGTGAGCGCGATCAACAGCATGGACAAGGTCGGCAACCACTCCCCGTTCGAGCACGTGATGGGCGTCTCTGGGATGCCGGCCTCGAGCAACCCGTTCGCCATCATTGACGGGGACACCGGGGAGACTCAGGAGCAGAGGCGCCTCCTCGCGCGCAAAAGCTTCCTGGAAGTAGAGTATGCTGAGCGTCGTCGACACGCCGAACAGGCCCGCAACCGGGTCTACCAGACCTGGAATCCGGGGGACCTCGTCTACTTCTGGCGCAAAGGGAAAGGCCTTGACCCTCGCCCTGGGAAGAAGGGCGGATGGCACGGCCCTGCTCGTGTCCTTGCTCAGGAAAAACGACACGTGGACGGGCGCACCCGTCCTGCCTCGGTCATCTGGATCTCCCACGGGAGCGTGCTCATCAGGTGCGCCCCGGAGCAGCTGCGCGTCGCCTCGGAGGCAGAGAAGATGATCGTCGAATTGCAGCGGCAGAGCAACCTTGGCAAGACCATGACGGAGATCTTGGAGACAGCCAAGGGCGGTACCTATGAAGACCTTCTCGGACAAAATCCTCCAGACCTCCGAGAATACGAGCCTCCACCGCAGCCGACGATGGCGATCCCCGCGACCGAGGGCCAGACTCTCGAGAACAACAGCGAGGCGGGACTCCCCTCAGGCGCCGACAACGACACACCCGGCGCTCCTGATTCCTCCAGGCCACCAACACCAAGCTCAGCGACGCAACCTGAAGTGGAACCGAGTGAACCAGATGTCCGACGGTCCCGGTCACCACCGGCTCGTGCAGCTGACCGGTCAGCAGCCCCATCACGAACGCCAGGGAAAGCATCTACCTCAGCGGCAGTCAGGACGGAGTCTCGAACAGCATCGCGTCCGCCTCCCGCGACCTCGACCTCATCGGCGGCCGGTGCCGCATCCCGAGGCGAGTCGAGACCTCGATGGCGCATGACACACCGCGGACCAGAGCTCGATCTGCACGTGCCGCCGGAGAAGCGACAGAAAGGCGCAGACGAGGAGATGGCCGACGCGCTGTTCGACAGCAACCACCTGGTCGACCTCTTCAAGGACAAGCTGGACATCACCCTCGGCATCGACGAACAGCAGACCGTCTACTTCGAGTACTTGCAGGACGAGAATACCACTCCAGACGGACGCCGAGGTTTGATGAGCCACATCCTGGACAGCTTCGTCGTCAACCAGCGCCGGAAGGACAAGGTGGAGCTGACCTGGTCCAAGATGAACGCCACCGAGCGTAAGGAGTTCGAGGCAGCCATCGCCAAGGAGACGAACAACTGGGTCCAGCATCGGGGACTTCGCGCTGTCCCGATATCTCGGGTCAAGGACGCGGCGGACGTCATCCGGGCAAGGTGGCTCTTCACCCGCAAGTCCGATGGGAAGGCGAAGGCCCGGCTCGTCCTCCTCGGCTACCAGACGAAGGACCTAGGACAGGAGCCGACAGCCAGCCCCACCGCGTCTCGGCGCGCCCGTCACGTGATGCTAACAGTGGCCGCCGCGAACCGCTGGAAGCTCATCGAGGGCGACGTCACCTCCGCCTTTCTGCAGGCCCACGACCTCGACAAGGACCTCTTCATCGAGCCAGACGCCGCCCTCAGAAAGGCCTTCCACGTGCAGGAAGGGGAAATCCTCCAGGTCGTGAAACCTGGATATGGGATCGGCGAGGCGCCCCGGCACTGGTGGGAGACGGTCAAGCACGACTTTGCGAAACTTCGACTCCAAGCCTGCGAGTTGGAGCCCTGCCTCTGGAAAGCACGATGTTCCAGGACGGGTATGCTCATCGGTATGATCATGGCCCACGTCGACGACTTCATCATGGCAGGAGATACCTCCCACCCTGAGTGGCAGGACATGGTCAAGCAGATCCGAGGGCTCTACAAGTGGGGCACCTGGGAGGACATGAATGACGGGCTCACCTCTCTCGAACAGTGCGGCGTCACCATCGAGGAGAGCGAGCAGGGCTTCTTCCTCCACCAGAAGTCGTACATCGACAAGATCAAGGAGGTCAAGGCGGCCAGCGGCAGTAAGCATCGGACCACCGACAGCCTCAAGGACTCTGACAAGACGGTGCTCAGGGCGTTCTGCGGCGAGATCTACTGGCTTGGCGTGAATACCATGCCATTTCTCTTATCGTGGGTAGCCGACCTCCAGATGAAGATACCAGCAGGTACTCACAACCTCTTCACGGCCGCTAACAACATCGTCAAGCTCGTCAAGCAGAGCCGCCACATGGGGATCAGGATCTACCGGCACGCCCTGGACGACCTCGCCATCTTCACCTGGTGCGACGCAGCCTGGGCCAGCCGCCCGGATGGACACTCCCAGGGTGGTCATATCACCGCTATCTCCTCCAAGGCGGCCATGGACGGGAAGCTCTCCGAGTTCACGGTCCTCGACTGGGGCTCCAAGAAGCTGCGCCGCGTGGCTCGGTCAAGCCTGGCGGCGGAGGTGCAGGAAGCCGGCGACGCCGAAGGCGAACAGAGCATGGTGCGACTGGTACTTGCCGAACTTCTACACAATATGTCTCCACTGCAAGATACCGCAGCAGCACTACGACGATTACCAGCCATCCTGGTGACGGACTGCAAGGCCTTCTACGACGGCGTGGTGCGATCTCAGTCGGCGGGACTGGGACTGGAAGAGCGGAGGACAGCCATCGAGGCTTTGGCTCTCCGCAATGCCTTGGACGAGGGTCAAACGGTCGTGCGCTGGGTTCACTCACGCGCACAGATCGCCGACGGCCTCACCAAGGCAAGCTGGCAGGCATTCGGAGTGGTCAGGGCCTTCCTCGAGAAGCAGCAGTGGCGCCTCATCTACGACGAGCAGTTCATGAGCGCTCGCAAGCGGGCAGCTCTTGGCAAGGGCATCTTCGACGAGACGGACCCGACTGACCCGGCCTCAGCTCGTCAGGTACTCGAGGAGCGTAGGTTGGCCCGCCAGGCACAACCACCAGCCAGCATGGAAGGGAACCCTTCCAGCTCGACGACCTCTACTGGGTTCTCGGCCTCCGAATCCCTGATCATGATCCAGAAGTTGCAGCAGGATATCGAGGCCCATCAGAAGTTCGTCCAGCAGCACACACGGAGCGCAGAGATTGCCTGCGCGCACGGTACAGGGCAGAACCTTTTTCCCCCTGTCTGAAAGATACGCAGGAGTAAGCTTGAGCAGCAGCAGTCTCCTGCCCGTCTGCCCTGTCCGTTCCACCGCCACCCTCGGCTCAAGGCGAGGGAGGGCGGGACTCTTTCTGACAGAGCCTGGCTGTGCCAGGCAGACCGCGCGCGCAGCGACAGCGCGGTTCATATCGTGGACAAAAGGTGGACAAAAGGTGTTCACTGACAATTATCACGATAATTGACATCTACACACACTTTCTCTTGCTCTTCCTCATCGTCACCAGCGTGAGCGATCTTGAGGACGAGCTCTAGTAATCAGACTATGGGGCCACAAAGCGCTGTACTGGGTAGGGGAGACGCAGGCGAACACCGACGTTGGGGCCTTCGGTGGAACTCCCTTTGGGGCCACGAAACTGGGGCCTTCGGTGGAGCTCATTATGGTGCCACGAAGCGCTGTGCTGGGTGGAGGAGACGCATGCAAACACCGCCACTGCGGCCTTCAGCGGAGCTCTATGTGGGGCCACGAAGCGCTGTGCAGGGTGGGGGAGACGCACGCGAGCACTGCCACTGGAGCCTTCGGTGAAGGTTAATATGGGGTAATGAAAAGCTGGACTGAGAGGGGGGGACGCATGCGAACACCGCCACTGAGGTCTTCGGTGGAGCTCCCCATGGGGCCACGAAACGCTGTACTGTGTGGGGGGATGCATGCGAACGCTGCCACTGGGCCTTCGGTGGAGCTCCCTATGGGACCACGAAACGCTGTACTGGGTGGGGGAGACGCGTGCCAACACGGCCACTAGGGCCTTCGGTGAATCTCCCTATGGGGCCACGAAGCGCAGTATTGAGCGGGGGAAACGCATGCGAACTACAATCGAATAATCAAACCTTCTCCAAGCAAATGAGCCGTCAAGCTCCGTCCAGAAAACGCTGGGGACCTCTGGATACCGTACCTCTGGAAGCGTCAGAAACGCAAGCCCGATGTTTTCAGAATGCGACGGCATTTCCATTTTTTCAGCGCAGCTTTCGTTTGGAAGCAGGCAAGTGTTCTTCCCTCCTCCCTCCCTGCCGCCTGCTGGGGCACCCGGGGACCTCAGGCAACCTTCAGAAAGCTGGGGGGCCCTGCAGACCCACTAGAGGCTTCAGAAACACGGATTCAAGAATTGAAATTCGGCAGCCCTTCCTTTGTGTTCACGTCAGGTATCTTTTGGAAACAAGATGGGGCCACGAAGCGTGTGAGGGGTGTGCCGACATGGGCGGGGAGCCGCATGTGGATCCCCCCACAGAGACCCTCGGTGGAGAAACGTGTGAGGGGTATGCGGAAATACGTGCGGTGGCGCCATGCGAACCCTGCCACTGGGGCCTTCAGGTGTGCCGACATGGGTGCGATGGCGTCATGCGAACCCTGCCACTGGGACCTTCAATGGAAGTCCATATGGGCCCACGAAGCGTGTGACAGTTGTGCCGAAATAGGTGTGGTGGCGCCATGCGAACCCTGCAACTGGGGCCTTCGGCAGAGCTCCGAATGGGGCCACGAAACGTGTGAAGGGTGTGCGGAAAATTGGCGCGGTGGCGTCATGCGAACCCTGCAACTGGGGCCTTCGGCGGAGCTCCCTATGGGGCCACGAAGCGTGTGAGAGGTGTGCCGAAATTGATGGGGGACGCATGGATGAGGATGATGGGATGATGGGTGGCGCTGAAGGAGAAAGGAGTGAGGAGGAAGGAGGAGGAAGGAGGAAGAGGAGGAGACGAGGGGCGCTGCCTAAAACGAGGATCCAACACCACAAGCTGGTTGTGAAAAACATAACAAAAACAACACGTTGCGGCAAAATCTGGATCATGCGACGGCACCAAGCGATTGCTCCGAATTGTTGTTTGACAGGGGCGAGGGGAGGGGCTGCTCATTACCTGCTGCGAGCAGGAGCATCATCCATTGCACAATGCGAAATGCAGTTTGCGGTCAAATCTTGATCATGCTCGGGCGCCGCGCTGTTATTTGACAGGGGGTGATGGGCGTGTCCTGGCACGCGCGACGCACCTCGCCGGCGTCGCGCCGTTGTCTGGCGTCTGCGTTGTTTCCTTATGATTGTCGATGGCGGCGGCCCATGCTCATGCTGAGACTGCGGTGCTACTTATGTGGTGGGAAAGCGACCGGGAGTGAGCGACGCGGCTGCCATTCGGGGGGGAATCTGGATCACTGCTCCTTATCAATACACAACCGCCGATCTTCCCTTGCAGCAATCCATACAAAGTGCACTTTGCACCAGAATCTGGATCATGCGCGGACGCCCCGTGATCACTTTGCATTGGTTTTTGACGATGGCATGGGGGCTGGCATCTTACGTGCCTGCTTTGTGTAATGTGGACAACCCCCTACCACCCCTGTCAAAAACACTGGAAAGTGCACTTCACGTTCTTGGGTCACGCTCGGGGGCCCCGGGAGCACTTTGCATTGTGTGTTGACATGGACGGCGGGGGTGCCAAGATATGGCCTGCTGTCCGCAGGGCTACCATCCTTGCCAAGAAGCAGTACAACCTGCACTTCGCAGCTACATCTGGATCATGCGGGGGCCCCCGCGATCAATGTGCTTTGATGTTTGGCAGGGGCGGCGGGGGTGCTGGCATATTGCTTGCTGTGTGCAGGCCCACCAACCATCATGATTGCCACTCCGCCGCGATTGCTCACTGTTTTTGAAAAAGACTGTGGTGGCTGGCATGTTTCCCGAATGCACGGGCGCACCTGGCACATTCGGTGGGTGCCCCGAACGTGGCGCACATGACGCGACTGGAGGATGCGGCACGCTAGGCGCAAGTGGAACACGTGGCACATCTGGCGCACCAGCCGTGCCTGGCACGCTTGCGCCTCAAGGGCGCCTGGTGCGCGTGGCGCGCCTGGCACGCGTGACGCGCCTGGCACGCGAGTTGCGCCTCGCCCCAGCGTCGCGCACCTGGGGTCTGTATTGGCTCCCAGACGACCGCTGAATATGTTGAGACTCTGGTGTCACTTATGTGTCGGGAGGGCGGGTGGGAGTGAGCCAAACAATTTGCGCCTGGGGGAGGTGTCCCTCCCCGTAACCCTAACCCCCTCCCACTGGGTCTGGACGGGTCTTTATGGTTTGGCCCAATGTTGGCATCCTAGGGGCAGGGACGCTAGCCCAAATAGCCTCGCAAGTGGCCCCAATACGGCCCGACAAACCCTCAAGAGAACCCTAAGTCCCCCCTGCGGCACCCAATACGATCCGATATGCCCCCCCTAGAGCCAACACGAGGCCCAAGATACCTCGAGGAGGGCCTCCAAAGACATCCCAAGACCCTCAAGGAAGCATTCAAAAGGGCCTCTGGCACACACAAGCCCCCAATGTCTCCAAATGATGCAACGCTCCCCCGTTCAGGGCAGCTCCTCCCGCTGGGCATCGTGTCAGCATGGGCTGGCAAGCATACGCGAAACGCGAAAAACTGCCAAGCACCTTTCCTCGTGCTGCATGATGCGAGGAGGTCAAAACTCCAAACGAAAGCGAACAAACGCTACTTTTGAGCTCGAGATCGGCGCGCGCGTCGTCTTGGGTGGCCGTCCGCAGCACACGCACACACACACACGTCCAGGGCCCTGGGCGGGCCCAGCCAGGGTCGGTGTACAGCCGGCGTCATCCGATCGATGAAGAGGGTTGGAGTGGTGGGGGATGAGATGGAAGTCGTTAAATCCTGATAGTAAGGGGGGTACAAATTATAATACATATATATATATAGATAAGACAAAAAAGAGAAAGAGAGAGAGAGAGAGAGAGACAGAGAGGGAGAGGGACAGAGAGGGAGAGGGATACTGAAGAAAAAGAAAGAAGAAAAATAGAGAGAGAGAGAAAGAGAGAAAGAGCGAGAGAGAGAGAGAGAGAAAAAAAAAGAGAGAGAGAGGCAAACAATATATATATAGAGAGAGAGAGAGAGCGAGACAGAGAGAGAAAGAGAAACAAGAGAGAGAGAGAGAGAGAAAGAGAGAGAGAGAGAGAGAAAGAGAGAGAGAGGGAGAGAGAGAGTGAGACCGAGAGAGACAACGCCAACGAGAGAGAGAGAGAGAGAGAAAGAGAGAGAGAGAGAAACAAAATAAAGAGAGAAAAAGCCCGAAGGAGAGATAAGTTTCCCCCATTTACACATCATTGTTCTGCGATCGCTTCGGACCTCGCAGCAAGCAGCCAACTCCACCTGGGGTGGGGGCCCAGCCCGAGGGAGGCCCCCCAAGGCCCGCACCGAGGGAGGCCCCTCAAAGGCCAAATACTGATCATTTGCACGGCAGAAGGGGCCCCCGCACAAAACCACGCACCTTGGCCCCCCCGAGCATAGTTGTGCACTTATGTATGTATGTATATGTATATGTATATATATATATATATATACACACACATATATATATATACATATATATATATATATATAACAGTTATACTCGAACCATCGCGCGCGCTTTGCGCGCGCTTTGGTTCTAGCCGAGGTCAAGGACAACTCGAGTCAAACTTCGTCGAAATGCGTCCGGAAAAAAAACGTCGACGGAAGACTCGAACAAACATAACAGAGTTCGTCCTTAGCGCTCGCGCTGCTTAGCGTGCTTGGCGTTCGCGCTGCTCTCTGATCGACTAAAGTCCGCTCAAAAAGACCCCCTGGGCCGAAAACCGAAAGACTTCGTCGAACCTCGATCCTCGATTGGTCGGTCCTCGACTGGCACCTGCGACGACGAGCACGACGACGGCGGAGGCGACGACGACGACGGCAGCGACGATGATGACGACGACGGCGGCGGCGCTGACGACGGCAAGGACGACGACGACGACGACGACGGCGCCGCCGCCGCCGTCGCCGTCGAGGTCGTCGCCGTCCCTGCGCGGGTGGCGGGCCGCGGGGGGTTCTTAGAGTCTCTTAAGGACCTCTTGGGGGGATCTTCCCCTCCATAAGCCCCCGCTGGGTTTGGCCTATTCGGGTGATCTCTTGGGGGCCTCTTGGGGCCTCTTGGCCTCCGGGGGCCTCCTGGGACCTTCTTGAGGCGGAAGGGTCGGATGTTCGGGTCGGGCTCCCCCTCTTGGGCTCCTCTTGGAGCCGTCTTGGGGCTCTCCTAGGTCGTATTGGGGACCTCTTGGGGTGTCTTGGCCCCCTCTCGGGACGTCTTTGGAGCCTTTTGGGCCGTGTTGGGACTCTGTTGGGGGCCTCTTGTGCCGTCGTCGCCGCTGTGAAGACCGACAAGTCGTAGATGCTAAGAACATACGTTTCCCCATGCAAAATCAATGATTATGGCCTCTTGGGATCCTTTTTGGAAGCCTTTTGGGGGCCTCTCGGGGCGTCTTCGCGGTCTCTTGGGCACTGTGAGAACCGTCTTGGACGTCCAAGGGCTAGCTTTGAGCGCTCTGGGGCCGCATGGAACGTCTTGGGAGCCTCATGGGGCCCTCTGGCCACGCCTTGGCCGCCCCTTGGGCTGTCTTGGGCCGTGCTGGTAGCCTCTTGGGGCCGTCTTTGGGGCCTCTTGTACTGTCGTGCGCGCCGTGAAGACCGAAACGTCGTAGATGCTAAAAATGTACGTTTCCCATGCAAAATCAAAGATTTTGGCCGTTTGGGGCTCCTTTGGACAGCATATTGGGGCGTTGTAGCGGCGTCTTGGGCTCTATGGGAGCCATCTTGGGTGTCCAGGGGCGATATTTGAAAGCCCTGGGGCCGTCTTGGACCGATTTGGGAGCCATTTGCGCCTCCCTGGGCACGTCTTGGCCGCCTCTTGAGCACGCCTTGGCCGCCTCTGGGGCTGTCTTAGGCTCCTCTTAGGCCGTGTTGGGAGCCTCTTGGGCCGTCTTGGGGGCCTCTTGTACCCTCGTGCACGCCGTGAAGACCGAAAAGACGCAGATGCTAAACATGAGCGTTTTCCTATGCAAAATCAACGATTTTGGCCGCTTGGGGCTCTCTTGAAAAGTAACTTGGGGCGTTGTAGCGGCTTCTTGGGCTCAATGGGAGCCATCTTGAGCGTCCAGGGGCGATCTCTGAGCGCCCCGGGGCCGTCTAGGACGGGTTTGGGAGCCATTTGCGCCTCCCTGGGCACGTCTTGGCCGCCTCTTGGCCCGGACAGGAGCGCTCCCGGAGCCCCGGAGCGGCCATGGGGGACGCAAGTGCCGTTCCTGGCGGGCCCGATCCCCTTCCGCCGGCGCACTCAGTTATATATATATATATATATATATCATATATATTTATATATATCTATATATATATAAATATATATATATATTATCTATATACTATTATATATATATAAATATATAAACATAACACACATATGTATATGTATATATGTAATGATATGTTATCAACATACATACAATAACATACATCGTACATGCAACAATACATAATACATACATACATTACACACATACGTATCATATCATCATGCATATTACTGGCACATTTATATAATATATATATCTATATATATATATGTATATAATATATATTTGTACACACCTATATATATATGGATTATATTAGCTGTCTATATATATATACTAGAACCGCGCGCGCGCTTCGCGCGCGCTTAGGTTCTAGCTAGGAGGCGAGCTTGAGTCAACGAAAGTCGCAGGGAAGGGGGCAGGGGGAAGAAGGCCAGAGAGCTCTGAAGGATACAAATACTGGAACCCTCTTGTGATTTTGTGGGGGGCCTCGTCCGGCCGCTCGCTGGGAGTTTGACGTAGCTTCTCGGGAGCCTCTGAACCTGTCGGGGGCCTCCTGGAAGCAGGTTCGAAGCATTTTGGGTGCCGAGTTGGGGCTTCTCGGGGCCTCCTTTGGGCCTCTTGGGGGTCTCCTGGGGCCTCTTGAGGGGCCTCCTTGGGGCCTCCTGGCGGCCTCTTGGGGCGGAAGGCTCGAGCTTGCGGTTCGTGGTCCCCCCCTCTGGGCCCCCTCTTGGGCCCGTCTTGGGGCCCTCTTGGGCCATCTTGGGCGCCTCTTGGGCCGTCTTGGGGCCCTCTTGGTCTGTCCTGGGGCCCTCTTGGAAGCTTCTTGGGCCGTCTTGGGGCGGTCTTGGAGGCCTCTTGGGCCGTCTTGGACGCGGTGAAAGCCCAAGATGCGAACATGCGAAAAAATACGTTTTCCCATAGGAATGGCACGACTTTTGTTTCTTGGACCTCTCTTGGGGTGCCTCTCGGAACGTCTTGGGCTGATTTTGGAAGCCTTTTGGCGCCTCTGGGCGGCGTTTTGGCGCCTCCTGGGATGTGTTGGGTCGGAAGCTCGGAATTCGAAAGTGGCTTTCTCCTTCTGGGACCCCTCTCGAAGTCGTCTTGGGGTTCTCTTGGGCCGTCTTGGGGCCGTCCTGAGCCACTCGTGCGCAGCCTTGGAGCGCTCCCGGAGGCCTCCTAGGCCGTCTTGGAGGCCTCTTGGGCCGTCTTTGACGCGGTGAAAGCCCAAGATGCGAACATGCGAAAAATATACGTTTTCCCATAGGAATGGCACGATTTTTGTTTCTTGGACCTCTCTTGGGGTGCCTCTCGGAACGTCTTGGGGGGCTTTTGGGAGCCTTTTGGCGCCTCTCGGCGGCACTTCGGCGCCTCCTGGAGCCTCTTGGGCCGGAAGCTCGGAATTCGAGCTTGGCTTTCTCCGACTGGGACCCCTCTCGAACTCGTTTTGGGGCTCTCTTGGGCCGTCTTGGGGCCGTCCTGGGCCACTCGTGCGCAGCCTTGGAGCGCTCCCGGAGGCCTCGTAGACCGTCTTGGGCGCCTCTTGGGCCGTCTTGGACGCGGCGAAAGCCCAAGATGCGAACATGCGAAGATATATACGCTTTCCCATAGGAGTGGCACGATTTGTGCTTCTTGGGCCTCTCTTGGGCTGCCTATCGGAGCGTCTTGGAGGAGGCTTCTGGGACCTTCTTGGTGTCATGGCAGGCGTCTTGGAAAGCATCTGGAGCCATCGGAGCGCGTTCCGAAGCCGCCTGCGAACGATCTTGGACGGCGTCCGGCGGTCCGACGAGCCTCCGGGCCCCCCGGGGCCCACATTTGTGGTCGGGGTCCCGGCCCCGGGCCCCCGGACCCGGTGCGCCGTTATATGTATACGTCTAGAACGAATGTGATAGGTAGAGGGAGAGAGAAGGAGAAAGACAGAAAAGGGAGGAAGAGAGACAGAGAGAGAGAGAGAAAACACATAACAACATGCTGAATTCAAGGCGAGACGCTGATACGGAATGGCATAAGACAAGAGTTTTGCGAGGGACTGGGTGTCAAGGCTGAAGCTCACAACATCACCAAGGTCGTTCCTCTCCCCTCCTCCTGTCCGATTCCACCCCGTGCTCCTCCCTCCGCCGGCTCCCATCTCCTCCTCCTCCCTCTTCCTCCCTCTTCCCTCCTCCTCCTCCTCGTCCTCCTCCTCCTCCTCCTCCTGTTCCTCCTACTTATACTCCCTCCTCATCCTCCTCCTCCCTCCTCCCTCCTCCCTCCACCTCCTCCTCCTGCTCCTCCTCCCTCCCTACCCTCTCCATTTTGCCCCCTCATCTCTTCTCCCTGCATCCTCCTCCTCCCGCCTCATGCCTCCTCTCTTCTGCCTGCATCCTCCTCCTCC
>CAUYUJ010022315.1:572168-651396 GCA_963575745.1 Prorocentrum cordatum | reverse complement strand
CCTCCTCCCTCCTCCCTCCTGCCTCAAGTCGTGTTTGGGCTCAGGCCGAGATTTTGGGTGCAGATCAGATCTGCGAATCTCGAGAGCCCGCGCGACCAAGGGAGTTGCCCTAGCAATCACGAAGGGCGACCCCGCCTGGCATCGCCGCGCGCGCCGGCAGCGCGCGGCGGCGAGAGTGCTGCTCAGGCTGGGCGCAGCTGCCCGCCTGCTGAGGCAACATCACAGCGCGATGGCGCCGCAGGGCGGACGCCGCACGGCCAGCGGAGGTGGAGGCAGCCAACGGGGTCAGCACGGTGGCGATGCTACGGTCCCGCCGTGGAGCTGCGGGGAGTGCCACACCTCCAACTTCGCCACGAGGAAGTCCTGCCGCCAGTGCGGAGGAGAGAGGCAGCAGGAGGCGCCATGGCAGCAGCGCCGCCGCGAGCGTGGGGCCAGCAGAGGAGGCCAACGAGAGGCGAAGCCCAAGGGAGCCCAGCCCTCGCAGGAGCAGACCGCGGCGGCCATTGACAAGGAGCCGCTCGGCATCCTCCCCATGCTGCCGGAGCAGGCCAAGCTCCACAGCGCATGGGTACCGCCCCCGCAGCAGGCCGCGGGCCTGAAGCAGTACCGCGAGTCGCTCAGGAAGGCGCTCACGGCAGCCGAGGGCAGGGTGCGTGCCATCCGCGGGCAGGTGGCCCCAGACCCCACGAGGCTGCGCAAGGCGGAGCAGGAGTATGCCGCCATCCACTGCCAGGTGATCCTGTCCAGGGACCCGGCGACGAGGGCCGACAAGCAGGAGGCCTTCGTGAAGAAGGCGCGCAGGGCGCTAGAGGGCGCCAAGGACGCAGAGCTGGCCGCGCAGCTCAAGATGGCTGCCGCTGAGGCCGACACCAAGCAGGCGAAGCAGGACCTTGAGCACGCTCAGGTCTTCCTGGAGCAGATGTTGAACATGGCAGACTTCTGCTCGTACCCTGCGCCGCCGCCGCAGCCGCGGGCGCAGGGCAGGCGCAGTGCATGGCAGAGCCCACCAGCATCAGGGGATGTGGAGGCCGAGGAGCTCTCGTCCTGCCTCGACGAAGAGAGTGAGCCACGCCAAGCACGTGACCAGTACGGAGATGGCAATGACGAGGACATGCCATCCACGCCGCGGCCGAGGCAAGAAGTGGCGGAGGTCGCACAGACGCAGCAGCGCGTGGCCTCACTCGAGAAAGGCATGGCGCAGCTGATGGAGCAGATGATGCAGATCAACTCGAACCTCCTGGCCGCCGCCGCACAGGCACCCTCAGCCGCAGCCTCAGCCCAGCAGTTGCAGGCCGCAGCAGCAGTCCCCGTGGCACATGCAGGTGGCAGTGCTATCGCGGCCACCAATGAGAGGGCCGCTAAGGCAGCCGCAGACAAGCTGGCCCGCGAGCAGGAGCGGGCATCGGCGGAGGCCGAGCGGGACAAGCAGGCGGGCAGGCAGCAGACCAGGCTGCAGCTTCGACCCGCAGCAGAGGCGGCGACCAAGAAAGAAGGAGGGAGAGAGGAGCGCTCACGCTCACCCGAGGCCAGGCAGCATGCCGGCCCAGGGCTAGCGGACAGGATGCCAGGAGGGTCTCCCGCCTCCCCAGCTGCAGCGTCTTCGACAGCGTCGATGGCCAGTCCGGCCAGCGCTGCGGCCAGGCCATCCCAGTGACAAACACGGGGCCTCGCCGAGGACACCCCGCTCCCAGGTGACAGGGAGGGCGGGGCCCCTAGTGATGTCACCCAGCCAGACCTACAAGGGCGGCAGCCGCGACGCGTGGTGCCGCTGCCAGGCTGTGAGCATGCACTCAGCATGCTACGGGCAGCCTGGCCCTTCGACCTCACGGCCCTGGACGAGGGCGTGCTGGGTCCCTCTCTCCACAGCTCCACCAAGGCGCTCCTGGCGGAATGCTGTGAGGATGCTTTCGCGGCGGTACCAGGCCGAAGAGCATCTCCATTCGGGTATGTCTCCCTGGACATCTACACAGATGGCTCAGGAGGTGCGGACAAGGGCCACATGCCAGGTCCTCCGTCGTGGGCCTTCACGGTGATCGGGACAGACGAGCAGGGGCGTATGTCCAACATCGGCTACCTGGGCCAAGCGATGCCGGACCTCGCGGACAAGTTTGCTCAGCCCTCCGTTGCAGCAGAAGTCTGTGCAGCAGCGGCCGCCGCCATGTGGGTTCTCCAGCTGCACCAGGCAGATCCCTCGGTCCACCTCATGGACACCCCCATGCCGCACATCACCTTCCACTCGGACTGCCTCTACGTGCTCGACATCGCGGCAGGAGGGGCCTCCCTTGCCACGTATGCCCCGTTCTCCACAGTGTTTGACGGGATGCACAAGCTCTTGCAGGCAGTCACCCACTTCAGCTGGAAGCATGTCCCGGCGCATGAAGGCAACGGCTGGAACGAGCTGGCAGACACGATTGCCACGTTAGCCAGGGGAGGAGAAATCGAGACAGCGCTCGACGACAGCTTCTGGGAGCGTGTCCTGGACATGGCGCAGGAGGCGCCATGGCTCTGGCTTGCAGCGGCGCCAGCGCATCTCCAGGCCCAGTATCCCACCCCAGGTGCTGAAGCTCCCCAGCTGGCTCCGCCGTGCCGCGGGCTGGCAGATTTCCTGCACGACCGCCTGGAGTGCACCGGCACGGGAGGCGCCCAGCAGCTGCAGCAGGAGGTGAAGCTAAGGGTAGCAGTCGCCAATGTCCTCACGCTCGACCCGAGCAAAGCCAGGACAGGAGGTGGCAAGGCCTTCTCAGGAGTGCTGCTCCCAGGGCGTGTCCACATGCTCTCGGGCCAGTTCGGGCTTTTCAAGTACCACCTCGTCGGCACGTTGGAGACGAGAGTGCCCAAGTCCTCAGTGCTGAAGGTAGGCGAGTACCAGATCTTCCACGCGGCGGCGAACTCCAAGGGCCAGTACGGCGTCTCGCTCTGGGTCAACCTGAGGCTGCGCCACCAGGGCGCCCCGACCCTCGAGGCCAAGCACATCGCAGTCCTGCATCAGGATCCGCGCAGGATGCTCGTCAGCATCCGCTCCAGCCTGCTCAGCATCGACGTGCTGGTGGCCCATGCGCCCCACAGCAGGACGGCGAAGGAGCTACGAGATCGCTGGTGGCAGCAGACTCACCAGATCCTCAAGCAGCATCGCCCCGAGGGCAAGGTCAACCTGATCTGCCTGATGGATGCGAACGCCAGGGTCGGCCAGCACACCACGGCTGAAATCGGCAACCACGGTGCCTCCCAGGAGAACGATGCAGGTGCTGCGCTGAGGCACTTTGCGGCCAAGGTGCCCGTGTGCTTGCCAAGCACCCTGCGCCCGTCCAGAGGAGGGCACCATGCGACCTGGCGCTGCCCGGGGCGTGAAGGCCAGCGAGGACACGAGCACAGGCTCGACTACGTGTGCATCTCGCCAGGCCTCCTCCAGTACGTGAAAGACCAGGGAGTCAACCACGACATCGAGCTCGCCATCTCGCAGCAGGACCACTCCCTAGTGGACCTGATGCTTGAGCTTCCACCGACCGAAGCAGCGCCTCATCCTCCGACTTGGAAAGGAGTCGCTGTGGACAAGGCCAAGTTCGGAGTTCCCGAATGCAGGATGCAGTTCGAGGAGATGATGGGCACCATCCCGGCCTTCCCCCTGGACATGCATCCCAACGACCACGCCGACCAGCTGGACAGGGCAGTCAGGGACGCCGCGGAGAAGGCATTCCCGAAGGACCCAGTGAGGGCCAAGCCTGCGTGGACGTCAACCAAGTCAAGGGATCTCTGCTCGCTGAGGTGCAAGGGCACCAAGAACGCCAGCAAAGTCCAGTCCAGGTGCCAGGTCTTCATGGTCAGGGTGCTGTTCGCAGCGTGGGCGCTGATGCCCAAAGGGGACCTCTGGCTCAACCTACGTACGAGGGAGCTCGACTGCTCGGTCCGCCTTGGCCCTACCTGTGCCAGAGTGATGCCGGAGCTTGCTCCTGTCCTTCAAGGATACCGTGAGTTGCTGGACGGCACGGCGCTTCTCATGGCCAAGCAGTTCCCGCGGCCACAGAAGTACACTCGTGTGCACAGGCTCCCAGATAAGCATGGAGGCAGAGTACAATTTCACCAGCAGAAGACCAGCAGGACTGGCCCTACCACGTCATATTCCCAGGAGGATCATGGCACAGGGCAAGGGAATGGCACTCATGAAACAGAGCAAGGTGCCGGTCTACATGCACATAAGTTAGGCCCCCTTGACGCCAGGAAGAACGACCACTCCTCCTCCGGTCCCATACTCCGCCCTTGGCGGGACACGATGAATGGGTTCCACGACCCGTTCGATGACCTGGAGGACGAGGAGGAGGCCCGACCCACTCACATCCAGAGGCAGTGCTTCCCTGAAGATGGCGTACACCCCGCTGGGCAAGATGCCGATGGGCTCTTGGCGCCCAGGGAGCCGCGGCGGAGCCGCGTGGCCAGCGCGAGCTCAGGAGCAGGGGGCACTGCCACAGACGGCGCCGCAGTGCCAGTATGCGCAGAGGACCCAGCTGGAGAGGAGGTGCAGCAGGAGGAGTCGAGCAGTCCGACGAGACGAGCCTGCTCGACGGCATCGGCGGAGTCGACGGCGTCAGGCTCAGGGAGCAGAGCGTCCTCTCCCACCTCAGGTTCAGGGAGCGGCGCCAGCACACCAAGTGGTCCCTGCAGGGAGGCCACCTGTGCGTCAAGGGCGGCAACGGCCTCAGCAACTACTCCAGCGTCCCGAGGGGCCTCGTGCTCGGCTACGGGTACGGCCGCACCTTCAAGGGCCACCTGGACCTTGAGTTCGGCAACAGCCTCGGCGGCCTCTTCAGCATTCCGCAGTGTTTCGGGAGCGGCAAGTGATGCGGCCGCAGCACCAGCCTCGTTCAGTGCTCTGAGTTCGGCAGCAGCAGAAGGGGATGCCCAGGATTCAATGACATGGGCACGGAGGCCAGCGACTCCAAGCATTACCGCCATCGACCCTCCACCATCGATGGCAGGCCGCGCTGACTACAGCGACCTGGAGGACCCGGTCAGGGCCCGAGTCCCCCACGATGTGGACTACGTGGGGCGCGCTGGTGGCAGATGGTGTTTGGACCATAGTGACGGCATGCTGCAACCCAAGCACGACGAGCTCTTGTTAAGTCAAGCCGTCGGGGAAGCATCGGACAACCTGAGAAGGACCAACACCAGAAGCAGCCAGTCACCTGCAGCGCAGCAGGGAGAAGCTCAGCAGCCAGCGGACATGTGCGACCCGCCGTGGGAGGCCGCAATCGACGAGGAGGAAGACCTGAGGGAGCACATGGAGGAGCGCTCCAGCTTCTGGGTCTACAACTTGGCGGAGGCGGAGGGCAGCCACAGGTCATGGAAGCTGTGGTGTGTACCCGTCGTCAAGCGTCTCCTACGCCGTCACCCCGCAAGGCTACGCGCCATCCAGGACACCAGGGACGGTGAGGCCAGGCAAATCGACCGCATCGCAGAGGACATCTGCGAGGCTGCATGGCACAACACGGCCGACCGCAGGGCCGGCATGATCAACTGGATCTGGTGGCAGGACCGCCAAGGTGTGCATGACAGCAGGGACAGGCTGGTGGCGGAGCACTGGCGCACCCTGGACAACATTCGTGCTGAATTTCGAGGTCTATTGGGAAGGCATGCTCCGCCGGAAGGTACAAGGCGGCGTAGGCGACTCGAACCAGGTCCACCAGCAGGAGCAGGTGCTGACGAGGGGCGAGGTGAAGCTGATGGAGGCAGCCGCGTTTTGCCGAAGTCAGAGCGGGACGCCTCGGTGCTCCTCGAGCCGAGAGCGTCCCAAGTCGTCGCCAATGGTCTGCCGGATGCCTCGATGGGCCACGCTTTGCTAAGGTCAGAACCGCCAGCCCCGGTGCTCCTCGAACCGAGGGCTGGCTTCACGTCGCCACGGATACCGGATTCGCGCCCAGATGCCAGGATCCAGCATAGAAGGACGTGCTCCCTTCAGCCGGCCAGGGTGCGCCCAGACGGCCACCTTTTCCTCGAGCCGATGGTATTGAGGCCGACCCAGTTCACCATGAACCTGCTGAACGATGCCGTGTCATCCTGGACGGAGCTCCTGCCCGACCTCTTCAGCATGACTACGAGGCTGCTGCAGAAAGCAGCGGCTCTACGTGAGTGGGCCTGGCGAGTCTCCCTGCGTGCAGTTCAGAGCTCGCTCAAGGATGACGCCAACATGCACTACGCGAGGATCGCAGCCGACATCGGGGACGCATGGAGCAACAGGCAGTCCAAGCGCGCCTACGCCAGGCTGCGAGGCATGGGGATCGGCTCGGAGAAGAAGCGCATGCAGTCCACCCTGCCCATGGTCCGCAAGTTGGACGGCAGCATGGCACAGGACGTCCATGAAGCAGGAGATCGGTGGGTCCAGCACTTTGCCTTGGTCGAGTGTGCGGCAGATGTGCCGATCTCGGAGGTTGCGATGTTCGAAGGCTTCTTTGAGGAGCTTCCGCAGAACCACGTCCTCGAGCTGGCCTGCATCCCCTCGCTCACGGAGCTGGAGAGGGCCCTCCACGTGGCCAAGGACACAGCGGCGGGGGTCGATGGCTTCCAGGGTCGCTTCTGCAAGGAGTTTGCGAAGCCGCTCGCCAGGGCCTACATGCCGCTACTCACCAAGTTCTCCATCATGGGCGTAGAGCCGGTGCAGTGGAAGGGGGGCTACTACCGCCACCACCACAAGAAGAGGGCCATCGAGGAGTGCGCCAACCACAGGTGCTTCGCCGTCACCGCGACCATCGGCAAGCGGGCTCGACACTGCATCCGTGAGCGGCTGTCGCCGCACATGCCCAGACTGGTAGGCCCCAGGCAGTTTGGCGGCATCCAGCGACGGGGCACACAACACGCGCTCATACTCCTACGGCTCCTCCAGGCCACGGCAATGGCCAAGTCGATCACGTATGCCGCCTTCTTCCTAGATGCCAAGGATGCGTTCTACTCGCTTGTGAGGGAGCTTGTCCTGCACACCACCACGAGCGAGCCCGGCCTCGACGCCATCTCGAAGTCCACGGGTGTGCCCGAGGGCGCGCGCCGACTCCTCAGGCAGACGATTGGAGGCCCCCCCATCCTGGAGAGAAAGGGTGTGTGTGGGCACCTCCGAGCGCTGATCTCCGAGCAGTACAGGGCCTCCTGGTTTGTGTGCGAAGGCTCCGACCACGTCGCCCTGGGCACCAAGTCGTCCATCCCAGGCCAGCCCCTGGCGGACCAGGTCTACGAGATAGCGATGGGGGAGATCACCGAGCTCATCGAACAGCGACTCCATGCTGTAGGGCTAGGCGTCTGGATCATGGGTACAGACTCCAGGTCCCTTGCCGACCAGCTCGACAGCGAGGACGAGTGGCAGGAGCTCCCGTCTCACAGCGTCGCCTTCGCGGATGACGGCAGCTTCTTCTACCTCGGCGAGGCCAGCGGTGCTGCAGAGGCCCTGGCCATAGCGGGCGGCATCATACTGGACGCCTACGCCGAGTATGGCCTGCGGCTCAACCTGGACCCAGGCAAGTCGGAGGCACTCTTCATGTTTGCGGGGAGGGGCTCTAAGGCTGCCAAGCACGACGCGTGGCACGACCGCCAGGGCAGGCTCGCCCTTGTCTCCAAGTACTTCGAGGACCCGTCCGTCAGACTGGTCAACTCCCACGTCCAGCTTGGCACGGTGATCGATGACCACGGCGCCATGTACCCGGAGCTCTACCGCAGGGCACAGACCACTAGCAAGCAGTTGTGCCAACTCAGACGTAAGGTCTGCAGAGAGCCAGGGGTCCCGAGGGCGGCCAAGATAGAGTTCGCGGATTCCCTCATCCTTGGATCCAGGGCCTACTCCATGGGCAGCTGGTTGGGCCTCACAGTCGCGGAGAGCAAGTATTTCCACGGTATGATCATGTCAGTCTACAGGGTGGCCACGTCCAGCTCGCCCGTCAGACGGACTGACGAGGAGGAGGGCGGCGAGCTCGAGAAAACGCCCGACGCCGCGGACGACCACGTCCTCCTCCGAGCAGGCAGGTCAAGGCCAGCCGACCTCCTGAAGGTCGCCCGCCTCCGCCTGTATGGGGAGCTGCTCCAATCAGGCCCCCCAGTGGCTTTCGCCCTCATGGCAGGGCTGCTGATGACCCCAGCGCCAGCCAGGCGTCGATCCTGGCCAGCTCTTCTACTGGACGACCTGCAGTGGCTCAGGCAGTTCTCCCACGCCTACGATGACCTGCCGCACCCTGCGTTGGATATCAGGCCCTGGGAGAGGAAGATCCGCAGCTCCCACACCACCTGGAAGCACAGGCTCAACGACGCGCTGAAGGCAGCGGCGGAGGAGCTTGCCAGGAGGACCCAGGCGCAGGAGGCGGCCCAGCACTTCTTCAAGACGGTGTGGCCAGCAGGAGTGCCATACTCAGCACGGCCAGGGAGCCCATTCGGACCGCCAGCACATGATGGACCAGCACCAGCACGCGCAGAGGGACCTTCCCAAAGCGCAGCAGTGTCGGGGTGGAGCTGCCCTTGGTGTGCCAGTGGCTTCAAGAAGCTAAGGGGCCTACGAGTGCACATCTCCAGGGAGCACTGGAGGATGCAGGACCTGGCGCGCAGGTGGCTGCAAGGGGCAACACAGTGCCCGACCTGCCTGATGCAGTTCGAGGGCGAGCACCACCTGATCGAGCACGCGGCCCATGGCTCGCCCGGCTGCCTGCTGCAGATCACCATGGCTTGCGTGCCCGTGGACCTGAGAGGCGAGGCCGTGCAAGGGGCGGCCCCGCTCCCGAAGGGGGGCTTCCGCAAGCGCGTCAACGTGCCGGCGCAGCGAGCAGCAGGACCACACAACCCACGCCTGCAGTGGGAGGACCTGCTGAAGGAGGGTCACTACATGGAGGCGAAGCACATGGCGGCCACGCTGATCAGATCTGACTACGCGCTGGATGAGAAGGCGGTGAATGTACTCCTTGCTCGTGAAGGGGCCGCCTCGCCAGCAGCCGAGGAGGAGGACATGCCCTTCGAGCGCTACACGTTGGACCAGTTTCCGACGGGCAAGTACGAGGGCATCGCGACGGAGCAGCTGCCCTGGAGGCCGCGGCGAAGGGAGGTCTTTGTCCTCAACCTCTTCTGCGGGGTCCGCAGGACAGACGACATCCAAGACTGCCTCGAAGCGAGCATCAGCTACGAGCAGATCAGCACGACGATTCAGATCGTGGTGCTCAGCATTGACGTCGCCATCGATGCGGAGAGGTGCGACCTGATGAAGTCGAGTAACCTCCGCACCTTCGGCGACGCCATCCGATCCCACCAGGTGATCCTCACAGGCGGCGGCCCGCCATGTGAAACGTGGAGTGCGGCGAGGTGGTCGGACATGCCAGGGCCGCCGCCACTGAGGACCCACGACGAGTACTGGGGGGTGCCGCACGCCACCCCCAAGCAGAGGCTGCAGCTGGCGGTCGGCAACGCGCTGCTCCAGGCCATGGTGCAGCTGATGGCGGACCACCTGGCAGCAGGCAGCGCGGCGTGGATGGAGCACCCCATCCCGGCGCACTGGCGCCGCGAGGCAGTGACGAGCTGGACATGGGAGCCACTCTTGGCACTCCAGTCGTGCCCAGTCGTCAGCACCACGGACTTCGACCAGTGCGAGCACGGCGGCAAGGCTGGCAGGGCACCGACGAGGATCGTCGGCGTGAGGGTGAGCGGCCTGCACCGACGCCTGAGGGCGACGCCCGGCCAGGGGCGTTGCTCGCATGGACGTGGAGCGCACTCAGTGCTCCTGGGTAAAGCAGAGACGGGGGGGGAGTTTAAAACGGCGGCCAAGAAGGTCTACCCCCCCGGCCTTTGCAGGGCCCTCGCCGAGTCGATTGTTCAGACGGTTGTGGATTTTTCGGCCGTGGAACCTGGGGCCGGGTCCCAGACCGAGCCGAGTTGTCCTGAGGTGGAGGGTCTTCGGGACTTTTTCGTCGGGTCCATTCCTGAGGAGGGAGTTGCTTGGGCGCCGGATTTTCGGGCTGGGCCTAGGAGCTCTCGACCTGATCCCGAGAGGGAGCGCTTCAGGCGCCCTCTGGTCCTGGCGTTCTCGGGGTCACAGTGTACCCCCCCTGGCCCCAGCCAGCCGCCAGGCAGCCTGGCCCCCAGGTTGGACCCCCCCGAGGACCCCACCCAAGAGGACCTGTACGTAGGCTCCGTTGGGCTCGCCTCTCCCTTTGTTCCCCCTGCCCCGCCTCCCTCGCCTCTCCCGCCCCCTCCCCCCCTCCTCAGCGAGTCCCAACGCGAGCGAATTCGAGCGAACCGAGCCGAGGCGATGAGGAGGCGCCATGTAAGACGTGCCCCATGGATCGCACAATCCGGCTTTGGGTTCCTCTTTTAGCTTTTGCTCCTCCCCTTTCCCAAGGGCTGGTTGAGCGCATAGCACGCCCTCTGGGTTTGCTATGCCCGACGCGCGCATCAGCGGTGCGTGTCGGCTTCCATTCGGCGTGTCGATTTACGACCGAGGCCGCACTGATCCCGCTGATCCTCCTGCCTCCTCTCCTGCCTCCTGCCTCCTGCTCCTGCCTCCTGCCTCCTGCCTCCTGCCTCCTGCCTCCTGCCTCCTGCCTCCTGCCTCCTGCCTCCTGCCTCCTCCTCCCTCTCCTCCTCCCTCCTCCCTCCTCCCTCCTCCCTCCTCCCTCCTCCCCTCCTCCCTCCTCCTCCTCCCTCCTCCTCCCTCCTCCCTCCTCCCTCCTCCCTCCTCCCTCCTCCCTCCTCCCTCCTCCCCCTCCTCCTCCCTCCCTCCCTCCTCCTCCCTCCTCCCTCCTCCCTCTCCCTCCCTCCCCTCCTCCCTCCTCCTCCTCCTCCTCCTCCCTCTCCCTCCTCCCTCCTCCTCCTCCTCCTCCTCCTCTCTCTCCTCCTCCTCCTCCTCCTCCTCCTCCTCCTCCTCCTCCTCCTCCTCCTCCTCCTCTCCTCCTCCTCCTCCTCCTCCTCCTCCCCCCCCTCCCTCCTCCTCTTTCCTCCTCCACCTCCTCCTCCTCCTCCTCCGTCTCTCCCTCCCCCTCCCTCCTCTCTCCTCCTCCTCTCCTCCTCCTCCTCCTCCTCCTCCTCCTCCTCCTCCTCCTCCTCCCCCTCCCTCCTCCTCTTCCTCCTCCGCCTCCTCCTCCTCCTCCTGCGTCTCCCTCCTCCTACTCCTCCTCCTCCTCCTCTTCCCCCTTCTCCTATACTAAGGCTCTTCCGCGAGTCCCGTCAATTCCAGTCTGAGTCGTGCCCTCTGGGTGGACGACGCGGGCGAAACCCTTTCTGCTGCAACTTCTTGATTACGTTCCGTTTCAGAGCCTAGCGCGCCAGCCGGACTCGGCACCCAGTCGCGACCTACGGGATACGGCAGAAACGCCACCGCGAAGCCCTCGTGAGCGCGCACCGCATCGCGGAGAACGTTATCCGAAAGCAGACCGAGACAGCCTTGCATCCTTGTTGTGTTATGGTTGTTCTCAGCGGTATTCATTAGAGTGTTGGCTATCGGTATGTAGTTGCAGTGGTCATCAGGAAACTGGTCGCCTACACCTCGCCCTCGGCAACATCGTGATCGGCAAGCACCGGCAGCTCTGGCTACACCTACGCCTTCACTCGGCAAATGTGCCATCTGCATCACAAGGGGTAGTTTCAGTTACGGTATCGGATGAAGGAGTGTTCCTGTTCTCCTTGTTGCCAATTGACCCTGCGTTGCTTCTGCCATCAGGACGCCACGCCTGCTCCTGCTCCTTGTTCCAGAGCAATAAGGTGGCCGGCACGACTCGATTACCTCCGCCACCTGGACAGTTTGGTATCCAGCGTTCTTTTGGCTCAGGTATTGTTGGACGTTGGGAATAAGGTGACGTCTGCACAACACCATCATCTTGCACATCCTGAGTCTGAACAGGTCAGCGGTTGCACGCCTGACTCGCAGCCTGATTGCGGAAATTGCACAAGAACACAACCTGCGCCTGCCCCAGTGGGACTCCCCCATTCGCTCTCCAGATCCCCTCAGCGTTTCGTAGGCGACTTGGCAAAGCTTATTCGTAGAAATGCGCATGGTGAATGTCAGTTTCGCAAGGATGATGGCGATCCCTCGCCCCGTCCAATGTGCCCACCGCTTAGCCTTGGAAAGAACGAGGGCGACAGTCCTTCTTTTGCACACTCGTTGAAAAGAAATACCCCCGACGGATCGGAAAAATGACTTCAATGCGTTTCGCCAACTCTCCTGCCCAGGTAGTCTTGTCTTACTGCTTGCGAATATGCCACGCTCCAGATCGGTGCACGCCCTCAGCTTCCTCCAGGCTGCGCTTCTTCAATGAGACAAGTCAGAGGTCGGCGCAAGAAGAACCAGTCAGATCAGGAACACTTGTCATCTGTGGCGCCGCCGACCAAGAGATCTAGCCAGAAAAACGTTTGGGATGTCATTAGAAGCAACAGCCGGCCATGATCATTGTTTACAATGTAAGCCCTCAGAATTGCAGTGCGCTCTGTGCGACAAGCGCACTTACGACGGCCTCTGGAGAAGTGTGAGGTTAGGCAAACTAGGCAAAAGGCGTCTTTACAAAAAATGCTGGGTCTCCAACTTCGCACCGGCTGACCAGGGTTCTTGGACCCAGTGGTTTGCCAGGCATGCCATCGAGTTCAAACACGTATTCAAGCATTCTTCTGGACAGAGATCAGTTGCCGCATCTTGCAGCCAAGTTTTCAATCTTCTTTCTTGGCTGTCGTCTATTGCTCTATTCCCCAGTGAGGCTCCCACTTCGCACTTCAAGATAGCTCCTCTTGATCGGTTACACGATGAGACTGCATGTGATCATCTTTGGGCACTGTAGCTTTTTGCGTTTCCAGCTAAGAAACCCAAACCTGCTCATCCAATAAGGAGCAACATCTCCGCACCCTTCCCCACGGGACTCCCCCTCGTCTCTTTTCGCCCAGATGCAATTTTCTTGTTGTTCTCGAATGGCAACGTTGCATGCATAATTCAATCGGTACTGTGGCGTGGCGTGCCGTCACTCTTCCCCAGCTTGACGCTGGATTACATAGGATGCGTATGGGATTGTGAGAAGGGGGATGGATCGGGCCTCTCTGCCGCGTTGGATTATTGCTCTGTTGCGCTGAGAGCAGGTGGCATGCAATGTAAGCCGTGCGAGGCTCTCAACACATGTGATTCCTCCATTCACTCTTGCACATTGTTTGGCGGGTTTGTTTGTTTGGATCAGGGGCACCTGTACCTGAGTTTGCCCTAGGCTCGTGTGCTCGTTCTGGGCCGTCAGCGCCTGCCAGGTTCATTTCGTCTCCGATATGGCCTTCCTCCTCATTTTCCTCCTCCCTCCCTCCAGCGTCCGTTCGATCAGAGGCCCCACTTGTGGGTCCAAGCTTCGCACTTGGCACAGGTGTGCGCTCTCAGCCGTCTGCTCTTGCTCGAATTTCCAGAATGTCTATGCACAACCCCTGGCGTTGCCCCTTCAGTTGGATGAGTTTGAAGGCGCTCTCTTTGTTGTTGTGTCCGAATCTTAGGCTGCTCGCGATTCCTTTGGCTCGACAGGCCCTGATCCCCCGCCACATCCTTCTCCGTTGCCTCCAGAAGCTGTGCAAAATAATTCGGCTAATCGTGCTACGGCGCTCTCCGGTCGGAAAGCCAGAGAGCGCGAGGGCAAAAATATCCTGGTCTGCCTAGACGGGCTGTCTACGTACACGACACAGCCGCCACATCATCCTGACACAAAATTTCCGAGCAAGCTGGCTTGTCGGAAATTCATGCCGTTTTCGACGGCGTCGAGGCGCCTTCGGGGGGTTAACTTTCATAATCTCCGACTCCTCTCTTGCAACGTCATTCCTACAACCCGCGCCCTCACATACCCGACGTCGGCTATGAACACGATGTGTGCTGCGGCTTCATGGAGGGTGGGAGGATGAAGGTGGGTGGGAGGCGCGTTCAATCCGATGGAGAGCACTGTACTCTCAATTCTTGTAATGTTTTCTTTCTCCCTGGGTTCAGGTCCCGGGGTGAATTGAGCCCGCTGAGCTGGGAACCCTGGGCTGTGGCTCTCATCAGGGCCTCCCCCCCCCCCCCCGGAAACGGCACGCTTGCGGGCACATCTGTAGACAGCCGATCCGATCCTCCTCTTCCTCCTCCTCCTCCTCCTCCTCCTCCTCCTCCTCCTCCATCCTTCTCTTGCCTCCGTCTGTCCTCCTTCACCCCACAGCTCCATCATCTTTTCCTCCTCTTCCGCCTGCTCCTCCTCCTCCTCCTCCTCCTCCTCCTCCTCCTCCTCCTCCTCTTCCTCCTCCTCCTCCTCCTCCTCCTCCTCCTCCTCCTCTTCCTCCTCCTCCTCTTCCTCCTCCTCCTCCTCCTGCTCCGTCTTCTCCTTCCTGTTTCCTCCTCCTCCTCCTCCTCCTCCTGCACCGTGCCTCCTGCCTCCTGCCTCCTCCTCCCCCCTCCCTCCTCGTTCCTCCTCCTGCTCCTCCTCCTCCAACTCCCCCTCCCCCTCCCCTCCCCCGCGTCTTCCCCCTCCTCCTCCTCCTCCTCCTCCTCCTCCTCCTCCTCCACGTGCCAACGGTGCGCAGGGCTCCTGTCGGATAGTCGGGTTAGGACGCACAAGGCGCCTGTAAAGAGACCATCAGCCTCCGAAGAACACCTCACCCGAGCCCTCTGGAATTACGCCACCGGGGCGACACAGGCAATCCGGTTTCAAACAGGGGTCACCCCAACCTCACTTGAAAATCGCCATATCAAGCGGGCATAGTTTCCCAGCTCCTGCATACCTGCCGCATTTGGCATTCGCACGAGGTGTATTACCTCCACAGGACAGCGCCCTGATCCAGCTGTATGGGGGTGGGCCTTCCCCAATCTTGCAACTTTGTAGAATATAAAAACTGCCAATGTCAATACCGGGGCTGAGGCCCCTCATGCGTCGGGCAAGGAGGCAGAGAACTATACACTCACGGATTTCGCCTGTAGCCAGACCCGCGCATCATCCTTCACGCTTGCCGCCGCTGCCGCCGCTGCCGCCTGCGCCACTCAGGGTCGGGGACTAAGAACCACTGCGCAGCAAGTTCGCAATAGCCCCACACCCGCTGATTCGACAGGATCAGCTTGCCAGCAGTAAGGCTGTTAGGGCAAGGGACTACGGACCACTGCATAGGAAATTCGCGGTAGCCCCTGGCCCGTTGATTCGACCGGATCAGCAAGCCAACCATACAGAACAAGGTGGCACTCCACCCGCTGCCTGGTAGGGCCAGGGACTACTGACCGCTGCACAGCAAGTTCGCAGCACCCCCTGGCCTGCTGATTCGACTGGATCAGCGCGTCAGTAGCATGTTGAAGCTCTAGACCCTCATGCAAAGCACTAATCATGCTTGGACTTGAACCCTTCATGCGTCAACATGCGGTAGCTGGGGCTACGGCCCCCCATGCACCTTCACATCCATGCTAGGGCGTAGCCTCTTTTATGCTTGTTTCTTGTTGCTGTTACCCGCGCGGGTACCTGAACAGGTACAGTGCTGGGGCCTTGGCCCCTCACAAATTGGCCCATTGCTGGGGCATTGGCCGTTCATGTTTTGACCCCTCATGCCGGGGTTTCGACCCCTCTTTCGCCGACCCCTCATTCCGGGACCTTGCCCTTCATGCGTCGACCCCCAATGTCGGGGCTTCGGCCCCTCATGCGTCGACCCCTCACGCCGGGGCCTCGGCCCCTCATGCGTGTGACCCCGATTCGACTTGATCAGCGCGTCAGAAGCATGATGGGACTCTGGACCCTCATGCAGCGCAGTATTCATGCTGGGGCTTCAGTCCCCTACGCGTGAACGTGCGCTTGCTTGGGCTGAAGCCGCTCATGCACATGACTAGCATGCGTTTCCTCTTCCTCCGTCCTTCTCCTTTCCCTCTCCCCCAGGTTTGAGAACGTTCGGCAACAGGCCAGCATGCGCGTCCTCTTCCTTCGCCCTCCTCCTTTCACCCCCTCCCAGGCTTGAAAAGGGCTGCGCTGGCCAGCCCAGTGACTTAACAAAATGGGGTCCCCCCCTGGCTCCCAGGTTCTTGAAACCAGTCCCATGAAGTGGGGTGGATCATATCCCCCATCTCATCGCAGGGTCTGCATCTTGGAGAGTGGCTTAACAAAATGGGGACACTCTGGCTCCCAAGTTCTTGAAAACACAATCCCAAAGAGTGGGATAGATCAGATCCCCCATATCATCGTAGGGTCTGCATCTTGGAAAGAGGGATAAGGGATACATACCCTCGGCGGCGGAACAGCACCTGCCTAGGCAGGCCAAGCCCGGGGGACGCTTTGGAGGGGGGAGTGTCGCGTTTGCCCCTCAGGGGTTCGAGCAGTCAGTCAACACCGGCGCAAAGGGGCAGCCTTCCTCGAAAGGGGGGGGGGTCACCCCGGTTGTCGTGAGGCAGAGGTGCCGAGAGGCAGCCTTCGTCACATCGGGTCCCACCGATTTTAGACACTCCCTCCCGGGCGCAAGCGTTCGCAGTGACCGGCAGGAGGAGGTCTATCTTGCAGGGCTCGCACACCAAAGGATGTATTAATGTTGATTATTTCGTCTGTTATTACCCCAACCCCCACGCGGGGATGGTAGCAATTTGGTCCCTGGGGGGACTGGAGCAATCTCGGCCCCAAGAGCGTTCCGTTGTCGATACATGCAGTGGTCGATGCCGCCCGGTGGCCGCCTGGCTCATGTCTTTCCAGCGCCCTTGTGGGGCACATTGTCACCTGAGGAGGCATATTGGCCCAAAGTGTGTCCTTAGGTGACTACCCTGCAGGGTCGGCCCCTGGGACGTCTGTCCCGTGGCAGTGGTCGGGCTTTCCGCAGCCGTAGGGACTCGAAAATGCAAGCCCAAGGCCCGTACGTGCCGCCTGCAGGGGCCTGGGCCCCAGCGGCGTTGCCACACCGACGCTGGGGATGCAGTTCCCAGCGTCCGCCTGACCTGCCAGGGTCCCTGCACCATGCGCAAGCGAAGGGACCTCGGAATTCAGCGGCGGTGGAAGCGCGCGGACCGATCTTGGGATCCGACTGATCCCCAGAGGGGAACCGCTCGGCAGCGCACGCCAGGAGGCAATCTGCGGACCACTGCTGCGGCAAGTTCGCTACTCCGACTTGGAATGCCACCCCGTAGGAGCCCGATTCGATAGGATCGCTTGAGGGCATGGGGTGAGGAGGGGGATGGCGGCCAGCGAAATCGATAAAAAGGTGGAGCATCGACCAGTGTTCCGCACTAAGCACCTCAGTATCGTGGCTATCCGTCATCACCCACTTTAGGCTGCGAGGCGGACGCCCGCATCGGCCAGACTCCGCTTCCCTAGGGGCCGAGGTGCCAGGTCCGACCCGCAGCCGAAGGGTTCATCTGAGATGATCCTTCTCTTGCTCCTCCTCCTGCTCCTCCTCCTCCCCCTCCTCCTCCTGATTACCCTTCCGCCTCCTCATCCTCCATGCTCCCTCCTCCCTGCTCTCTCCTCCCTCCTCCCCCCTCCTCCGCGCCTCAATGTGCCAACTTTCAGAGCGGGGGCGGAGTGCGAGACGATCCCCTGGCGGGCCCCGCGGGCCAGTCGCCTTCAGCGGGGCGAGTCGAAACACGACATCGCGTCGGAGTCGGGGGACGACGGCCTGGCGGTACGGGCCGGCGGCCCCGGGAGTGGAGGCAACCCTCGCCCTCCAGGAGGGGGTGCAGAAGGCGGAACGCAGCCTGAATGTCCGCGGACTCTGCCGTGCTGAAAAAAGCAGCTCACGGAACCTTCTGGTCATCCTCATGGCCCCCACTAGCGCGCACAATAGCGCAAAACGCGTACGCGGTACGTTCAATGCAGGACGAGCGGGAACTTCCGTGAGTTGCTATCTAACCGTGCCGCTCCCCGCCCCGCCAAAGGGGAGGAGGCAAGGCCTGGACCCGCGGGCGCACATTGGCGTGGAGGAGCCGGGCCTTGGAGGAGAAGGGCTCCCGAAGTCCTGGTCGCCGCTCGCGGTGCTCTCATGGGACCCTGGGGCCGCCAGGAGAAAGACCCATGGGGTGAAGAGCTGGTGGCCCTGAAGAGGAACGCCCTGGCGACTAGACCCGGCTTTCCTCAGGACCACGGTGACGTACGGGGAGGAGGAGGCAAGGAGGTGAGGACCACGGGCGACGAGGCCATGGGGCGAGTGAGAGTCTCCCTCGAGGAGGACAGCTGAAATGAGTTGCTCAACTCACGCCGAGACTGGCCACGAACGACCCCCGAACCAACGCAACCTTGTGAGGGGATGGCAAGCGGCAATGATCATGGGGCAACCCCCCCTGGCAGGCCCGGCGGGCGCCGCCCGCGAACAACGGCGAACCAAGTATGGCGCCGCGAAGGAGGCTGAGGAGGCGAAGAGTTGGAAGGATGAGGGGATTGACATACCTGCAGGAACACTTGGAAACGAATGCCTCTTTGCCAAAAGGCGAACTCTGGAATTCCGAACGGCGGGACCTGGAATCCCAGACGAGGCGAAAGCCGGAAACCGACTCCAGGCCAAACCCAGACACCGACAAGCCAAACCCGCAACCTACGCCAGACCAACCCCGGACACCGACGCCACGCCAAACACCCCAAATCAACGCCAGAGGAAACGCCGTCGCCGTCGCCGCCGTCGTCTCTCGCGTCACATTCCCTCCTCCTCCTCCTCCTCCTCCTCGCCCTCCTCCCCCTTCCCCTCCTCCGAGGACGGAGGGGGGGAGGCTGTGGAGGAGGTCATCTTCAGGCAACTCCTCCTCCTCCTCCTCCTTTTCTCGCCTCCTCCTGCCTCTTCCTCCTCCTCCTTCTCCTCCCTCTTCCTGCTCTCCCATGCTCCTTCCTCACGAAAGAGGAGGGTGCAAGATGTTGCGCTCATCTGCGAGGTCGTTCTGGAATCGGTCGCCGACATCATTTTTCAGGGGGGAGTCGGTGGCGGTCTCTACACTTCCATTCCGTCCTCCTGGCCGCAGCGGCGGCACGCATCGGAACGAGGGCGAACGGAATGGGGAAGGTTCCCGATACGGGCCCAACCGCAAGGGAAAGGGGGAGCTGGGCTACCGCTCCAAAAGCAAAACGTGTGGTACGAAGACCGCGGACGCGACGCCTTGCGTGGCCTGCGAGGCTCACTGCTCGACCAGCTACACCCTGACATGCACCGCACGAGGCACAACGCACCAAACATGGCAAATCCAGGCAGAGCGCATGGCAAATCGTAGCGTGAGTGGCAAGCGACGCCCTGGCGGACGAGGTACAAAAACCTCGTGGGCCACAAGGCGGAAGCTCTACATGCCGCCACGCTGGTCCCGGGCAGGCTGTGCTGCCCGGCGGAAGGGGACGAGGAGGGGAGAAGCAAACAAACGACGACGCACGCCCAGGCGGGAGGCCACGGCCAGCGGGGCGGGCCCGACCTCTCGACCACCTCCCCGGGACCGATTGCTCACTTTCTGACAGCCCCGAGGCTGGGCCGCCTCGATCTTTTCGAGACGCCCGATGCCCGGAGAGGAGGCGCTGAGAAAGGTGACGTGCCGCGCACGGCTCCCGCGCCACGCCCGGTGGAGGAGACCCGTGGCCCCACCGCAGGGCGAGCCCTCCTCCTCCTCCTGCCCCCTGGGACGGCGGAGGGGACCGAGGGCGGGGACCCCCAAGCGGTGAGGTAACCACGGCACATGAGCGACGCCTAGGAAACGGGTGTCGCGCGAGATGGCATGCCGACCATGCGCCGCGGCCTACACGGGCCGCCAGCGCTGCACGCCGTGTGGGGAACGGAGGTGCTTACGCGCGAGCTTGCGGGGGAAACTGACGCGCGGAGGTTGGCGCCGTTGGGCTTGTGTTTTTTGTTCGTTCGTCGTCCATGTGGTGGGTCAGTGGGGATGCGGGGTCACCTCACGGTTTTGGGACTCGGGTCCTTCTCCCAGGACGTCTCGGGCGACCAGGGCCTCTGGGGTCCCAAGTGCGGTCACGGACCGGCGGTGAGGTCTTCAAAGATCTCGAGCACCACGCGGTCTGTCACCCACCACACGATTTTGGGACCCCCAATAAACACAACCAAGGTGCACGGCAGGTGGAGCCTCCGTGGGCAGCAGCAGGAGGAGGAAGCGGCAATGAGAGAGAGGAGCGAAGAGGGAGGAGGGCGACGAGGAGGGAAGAGGGATGAGGGAGATGAGGTAGGGAGTGAGAGAGAGAGAGAGAAACATGTTTAATAAGAACACGGGCATAGGAGGGACGGGGGCGATTAGATTTAGTCTGGGTCGATTCTGGCAAACTCGACCGCCCCAGAATGTCCAAAATGTCTCCCCGCTACTTTTTCTCTGGAATCTTCAATCTCCAAAACCTCTTCCCGCGAACTTCGCGCCCAACAACTCTCACACGAAATCTCAAAAATAACTGTGCGCCAGAAGGTCTCACACGAAATCTCCAACCAATATTCGCGCCTTACGAACCTCCTAAACAAATCTCCAAACCATCTTACATAAATCTTCGCGCCGTACGAATATCCCAAACAACTTGCAGCAATATCATCGAAATCTTCGCGTCTTACGGATACCCATAAAACCCCAAACAAAGCATGAAAAAAACAGATCAAAACATCTCGCCAGAGATGTTCCAAATATTCTCCTGAATATTTGAGCCCAGAGATTTCCCATATATTTTTTTTAAACGGCCAAATTCAGTTTGGAGATTTCCCCAGAGATGTTCTTGATAGTGTTTGCCAAGAGGGCCCCAGTCGCGTTTGCCATATTGACCTAAACTATGCTTAGATACAACAGATTAGGAGGATGGAGTGCGCGCGACGGGGAGGATGAGTCAGAAAGAGGAGAGCAAAGAGCAGAGGATGAGGATGAGGGAAGCGGATGAATGTATGAAGTGGAGGAGGGAGAGTGCGAGGAGGAAGGAGGGATCCCGGAGGGAAGAAAGAGGAGGTGATGAGGAGAGACAAGGAGGAGGACGATGAGGAATGAGGGGTGATGGGATGAGGGCGGGGTGCGATGAGGAATGGGACAGGCAGGAGGGAGCGTGGATGAAGGGTGTGATGAAGGCGTGGGAATGGTCTCACTTCCGCGGGCTCCCGCCCAAGTTCAAATGACGGGACCACCCTGGCTTCAATCGGCCGATTTCTGCGGTTGTTGTTACCAGCCTCTGCCAATGGCGAGAGGTCAGCGCATGGCTGTGCTCAACGACCCACATGCGTGCCCCCTCGCTCCCCCCCGCACCATGGGCGTCGAGAGGCAAGGACCACTCCAGACACTCACGCCCTGCTAGCATTCCCCCCAAACTACCTGAAACCTCCAGGACCCCTCCTCCTCCTTGTCCTCATCCTCATTCTCATCCTCATGCTCATCATCATCATCATCATCATCATCATCATCATCATCATCATCATCATCATCATCATCGTCATCATCATCAGCATCATCATCAGCATCATCATCAGCATCATCATTATCATTATCATCATCATCCTCCTCCTCCTCCTCACCATCATCATCATTATCATTATTATCATTATCATCATCACCACCAGCGGTATTATCATCACCACCATCATCATCCTCATCATCTTCATCAGCATCATCATCAGCAGCATCATCACCCTCATCCTCATCCTCATCAGCATCATCGCCATCACCATCACCATCACCATCACCACCATCATCATGATCAGCATGATGAGCCTCATCATCCCCAGCCTCATCAGCCTCATCATCCTCGTCCTCATCATCATCAGTATCCTCGTGGTCGCCTCCTCCTCCTCCTCCTCCTCCTCCTCCTCCTCCTCTAGGCAATGATAATGTCATTACGAATTTGGTACATGATACGTCCTGGAAGTCGGGGGTTTCTAGCATTTCTCGGCCATTCGTACTCGGGCATTCGTCTTCGGCGTGGAAATCCTGGGACGACTCATTATCACTGCGTCTCCCTCCTCGGATCCCCCTCCCACCGTTCCTCGTCCACCTCCCCCTGCCAACATCCCTCTCTTTTCCCCTCTCTGGGGAAACCAACAGCTACCGCTACCGCTACTTCCCAAACCTCTCCTGGGGCGCGGTCTGACCAAACTAACTGGCCGAATCCAGCCAGCGTTGGCGACGAGGGCCTCCCAGAAGACCAAACAAATGGAAAACGAGGCAAAGGTGGCGGTAGTGGTACCGTTTCCTCCGCCGACCCTCCGTCCCTCTCCCCACCCATCTCTCCCCCTGGCGCCCACCCACACCGCATGCGGGGTTGGAGGGACCCCCGCCGCTGCCCGCGGGCGCCTGCGCCCCCACGCGCACTTGCCAGCGCGTCGCCTGCTGGGCGCGTCGTCGACGTCGTCGCCTTCTTCGGCTGGCCGATTGCGAGGTCAGAGAAAGCGACTACCCCCACAGATTCCAGAAGCTCGTCGCGGTCGAAGCTACGGAAGGAGGCGCTGCGCGGTGGAGCACTGCGCGCTGCACGGTGCGCAGAAGGGAAGCAGTAAGAAGATGCCGCGGAGGAGGGAAGACTAGACAAGCCCGTTCAACTACTCGCATAATACCTACTACATGACCTGGATCCTTCGCGGGGGATTTACGATCCATTCTATGTATGAAGACATGTATTGTTCGGGCGTTTGCGATTAGGCGCTTTGCGAGTAGGGGAACGCGCTCCGTGAAAAACAGCAAGAATCCCGCCCAACTGCTTACCTTAACACGTTGCTTTATCCGCCAACGTGCCCCCTGGCGCGTGGAGGCGTGATATAATGTCAACTGCCTGGCAATCGCGACCTCCTCCCCCCTGGCAGCGTCAAGGTGCGCGCACCGCCTCCACCGACCAACCAAGGCTTTCTGGGCGGCCTCCCTGGCGCTCTCCAAAGCGTCCAAGATGTCCAAGATGGCTTCGACGATGGGCCAAGCAGCTCACCAAGGCTGCCAAACACAAGATGCCTGCGACACGGCCCACGCTGGCCCCAAGACGGCCCAAGATGGCCTCAAGACTGCCCAAGATGCCCTCAAGAGGGCGACTCAGGGACCCCACAACGACCACGACGGCTCAAAGACTGCTCAAGACGGCCCGAAATGGCCCAGAATATTCCCCGAAACTGCCCCACAAACACCCGAGAAAGGATGGACGAAACGGAAGAAGACGACGGGCATGAGAAACACACCCCCGACACACCGCGGAAGATCTCACATGTGACGGCTCCCCCAAGCCCGGGAACATGAGACGCCGCACGTCACAGGTTTCTGAACGCTCCCCGAACAGCCGCCGCCCAAAGCACCAGGCTAGCACGACGACGGGACTTTTCTCAGTCAGTTGGGTAGCACCACTACCAGCTTCTGACACAATGTTAAATACGAGACTCTCTTAACAGTGCTTGCATTTAGGGGCTCCCGCTTGGCTGTCTTATGTAATCCCACCAGTGTCCATCGGGCGACAGGTGGTCCAAGGAGGGTCTCTGTCCTCTTCCACAACCCCTCTTCCCTTCAGGGAGGTGCACAATCCCCCTCCTCTCCCCGAGGTTTTTTGGAGGGATCGCGAGGTGTCGGAAACTCCTTTTTCGGCCAGTGGGAGTGCCACTCGTTGCCGCCCCGCACTAGGATCGTGGCCCCCGAGAGGTGGGACGAACGTCGAGTACCCCCCTCTTTTGACTGGCCGCCTCCAAGATGGCCCCAAGAGGCCCTCCAGGGTTCCTAAGAGGCCCCCAAGAGGGCCCAAAGAGCGCCCCAGGAGGCCTCCAAGAGGCACCCGAGAGGCCTCCGAGAGGTCCCGATCGGCCTCAGGGAGCCCAAGATGACCTCCAAGATGGCTCAGGTAGCCTAAGCTGGCTCCCAAGATGCTCCAAGCGACCCCGAGACCGCTCCAAGACGGCTCGAGATAGCCACGAAGCCCCTCGAGCCTCCCTCGCTATTTGACTATGCGTGTCTCTTCCTCTCACCCCCCCGTCAACTCTCATGGGCATCGTTTCTGGATGGGCTGGTGGGGATATTTTTGTTGTTTGTTTGGTCGCGGGCGGACGCGGAAACGCAGTCGCCGAAGGAGAGGTCCGGGCCAAGGGCCTGCCAAATTGGCCACGCGCGAGCCTAAAGCGAAGCGGCCCAGCCCGCACTCAGAAGCAGCCGCAGGTGGGGCCGCAGCTGAAAGGAAGCTGGCTGAGCTGACTGCAGATGGCCAGGGTAGCGGATGCAACATGCGGGGGAAGGACGCCGAAACGCCAAAGTGGAATTAAGTCCTGCACGCCCGGACATCATGATTGGCTCTCTATCTGCAAAGCACGCATCAAACTAGCGGAGCGCCTCCACTGCCGGGCCATACCAGTGGGCGGCGCGCTACCAGGAACGAGCAGCTGGAAGCAACGCATTCGAGCTCAGGTACCATGGGCATGGGGGGCCAGGTACGAACTGACCATGTCGCCACAGGGCGCACTCTGGTGGGGATACTTTTTGTTTGGTCGCGGCCGCGCAGCAGAGGGCAGGCGGCGAAAGGGGGTCCGGGGCGACGGGCCAGCCTAGTTAGCTACTAGGCGCAGCGCAAGCCGGCCGGGCCAGCCCTCAGAAACGGCAGCTGGAAAAGGCAGCGGCGGCAGGGGGCTGACTGGCTGAACTGCAACGCCCAGGGAAGCTCAAGCATCATGCAGACCTGTGGCAACGTGCCTGGGAAGTCCGAACTGAACGCCGCGGCGCCAGTCCACCAAGGTGCAGGTGCCATGCCGCGTCGAAGAGTGTTCTGCAAGCGCGATCCGCACAAACACTGTAGCAAGTGAAGGCCAGGTACAAACTGGTCATGTCGCCAGAGGGCGCCAAGGGCCAGAGCCGTGTCGACGGCATGGACCTGCCTGGTGAGCTGGGACGGGTCGAGGATGGAAACATAGCGTCTGCAGGAAGGCTGGGCCACTCCGCGGCGCCGCACGTGTATCCTGTGGTGGACGCCAGTCCCGAGCAACAAAGAAGATGGACCTAGCCCGGAAGGCGACTGCACTTGAAGGCCCGGCCCAGGGTCACGACGTGAGCGCCGTAGAGAACCGCCTGGCGGGGATATTTTTTTGGTCCGCGGCTCCGAGGCGAGAGACAGGGAGCGAGCACAACGTCCGGGGCGCGGTACGTCGTTAATTGGTGCGAGATTGCCGCGGAACGCAGCGGACAACACTCGCAGCGGCACATGCACATGCCAGGGACAAAATGCCCCTCATTGTTACGCATTTCAGCGTCTGCTGGTGACCGGCCCAGTCAGCCCGGCTGGTGGGGAAGCAAAAGGCGCGGCAACGAGGATGCAAAGGAACCGGGAAGAGAAGTCGCCCTTGCGGCGCGAAGCCCCAGCCGAACCGCAACCGTAAGCGAGGCCAAGACGGACAGCAAGACACTGTAACATGCCGCGGGCAGAACGCGAGTCCGAGCCGCCAATGACCAGACGGAGCCCACGTGTGTGCACACTGACCCAGGCCGTCCAAGACCTCGGAAAAGGGGGGGTGGGCGCGAGCGAATGCAACTAACTCAGACTCACTGCGCCTCCACGAGTATACGATGATGCGGCGAGGGTGACCCGGCTCGCCAAGGCTCACTGAAGCTGAGGTGTGGCTGATCCGCGTCCGAGCACCATCCAATAAGAGGCAGACCACTGGTGTGCGCTCACGTGGCTGAGCAACCTCCAGCCGGTGGCCTGTGCGCTCATATCGTATCCGAATCACGCTGTTCGGGGGCACGGCGATGCAATTGTACTGTCGAGGGCTAATGGCTGTGGCTGCGCCGAGAAGAGCGAAACGAATTCGAACCGCAGAAGGCTGAACCACTCAATGCGGGGCCGTTCACTTTGACGAAGCCAATCACCATGAGCAAGGCGGACAGCCGCACCCACTCAACACCTGACACGCTGCCCGTGCAGAAGCCAAATACCTCCGACGCCAGGGCGAATCGATAGCTGTCAGCTGCAGAGCTGCTGGGCCGTACCGTTCGCTGGCGGCGTGCTGACGGCGGGCGAACACGTCCTTGTAGTAGAACCATGGCCGGGTCGGCGACGAAGGAAGAACCGCTGTTCCCAGGGCAGGTCTCAGGGCAGACGAGCTCCTGCGGCCGGCGCAATGTGATGGCGCTGGTGGGCCAGGGGGGGCGCAGCCAAAAGCCGCTGAACACAAGTGCCAATGAGGGGAGGAAGGGTGGTGGGGATACGCGAAGCGTCAAGAATTGGATGCGTTTCCGGCATTTGCGCCACCTTCCCGCTCGTGGGCGCCTCGTCGCAACGTTCCCGCTCTTGAGCGTTCCTGGGCACTGGATGGTTTCCCGAAGTTTCGCCACGTTCCCACTCGTGAGCGCTCACGGGCGCCTCGCGCGCTGGGAGAATTTCCTGAGGTTTCGCCACGTTCCCGCTCGTGGACACCTCGTGAGCGCTGGGTGGGTTTCCCGAGGTTTCCCCCCGCTCGCGGGCGGCGCCTCGTAAGCGCTGTGTGGGTTTCCCGAGGAATCGCACCGTTCCCGCTCGTGAGCGCCCTCGTAGCTCCCCCCCCCCCCCTTCCCCCCCCCCCCCCCCCCCCCCCCCCCCCACACACACACACACACACACACACACACACACACACACACACACACACACACACACACACACACACACACACCAGAATTCACATCACGTAGCTTACACCGTATAGTTCACCCCACATAGGTTACCAGCCTGTACCACATGCCTTACACAGCCTAGCTTGCACAACGTAGCCTACACCAGATATATTACATGGCATAGCTCACACCAAAGCTAGTTAACGCCGCATACCAGACCACATAGCCTACACCATATTGCTTACATCGCATGAGATCACGCCACATGTATTACACCGCATGTCTTGCACAACATAGCTTGCACCGCATAGCATCCACACCATGATCGCTCAAACCACATAGCTTTCACCTCCACAGCTCAATACCTCACTGTTTGGGGTTCACTCTCACTCTGGCTAGATTCATGTTCTGACGCACTATTGCAAGGTAGAAAGTTGAGCCAAACCTGCTTCGCGTTTCGCGCGCGAGGCGCGTAATTGACTTCGCGTTCTTCTACAGGCGGCATCGCTGCTACTCCTACTCCAGAGTAGTTGAAAACAATGTGCAACCAATCAAGGTTAACATGTTTCGCCGTTGCGGGCCTGCATCAAGACAGGAATCAGGATGCTAAGCCGGCCCTGGGGAGAAAGTTGAGGCCGTATTGAACCACAAGCAATCGATCGGAGGTCTGCAGGATGGAAGCCACCCAAATTTGAGCAGGGACCGACCGTCCCGCCATTCCTATAGGCCTGCCACAGCATGTTCTTAGAACCCCATCATGTTCTGATACCAAAAACCTTGTTCTTAGAACATAAACCCCATGTGTCAGAACAGGACGGTCTCAGCCAGACGTGTTCTAAGAACATTTCGTGCAAACCACAAAAGATTGTTTGAACATTCTTTGGTGGACCTACAGGCAAGCCTGGACGCTTCGCCACTGCTTTACAAATGGGACCAGAGCAGACTGGATCAGATGACCGAACCGAGCCGCATCGCCGATGCACCCGCGATGCGGCGCCATGCCCCCTGACCCCCACCTGCTCTGGACACCCGCTCTGGACTGGAACGCTGCGCCGATCGCAACCGTCGGCGCCCGCTTTGGCAAAGCAGGCGCAGACAGCGAGGTCGTCGGACACTGAGACGACCGATACGCGCCACAGAATCCGGTCGGCCGATCTTTTAAGATCGTGCCCGGCTATGCTCAAAAATTACATGTTCTACTGATCGTTGTCCCTTGAATTGCGCAAGGAGCCCACAAAGGACGGATGCGTCCAACCACGTACAGGAGCACGGCCCCGCAGTCCGCGAGACCAGCGTCGTGATACGAGCGTTCGCGAAATGTGTACTTCCGAAACCAAGGTGGATTCAACTACGTGCACTTTCTTGTGTCGCTCCTGATCTGCGTCCGTCGGCGCGCGGCGGCAGCCGCCAGGGGCTGGCCATCCGTCGGAGGCGGCGCCCGATAGATCGGCGAGAGGCTCCGGGTGGCGAATCCGCATGTTCCTGGGCAGGGCTGGGCCATTTAGGCCCTCATCGGCGATCCATGGGTGGTCGGGGGTCGACGCGACCCCTGATCCTATCCCTGTCGTCGCCCTTGAGATCTGCGCCCGTACGCGCGGAGGCGGCCGTCGGGGCCGCAACGGCGGCCGGCCATCCGTCGGCAGGGGACGCCCTGGCGACAGTGGCGCGGTCCCTCACATCCGGCGTTTCAAAAAAAAAACACGACATCGCAAAAAGTCGCTCCCCGAGCCCGATCTTCCTGCGTAATTTTTCGAGCTAGATCTATCTGTGAGGGTCCTGGGACCCGCTTTCGGGTAAAAACGCCCGCTCTGACAAAATGCGACGCCAAGATCTGAGGGGCGGCGGCGGCGGCCGGGGCCGGCGGCAGGCGACCTCCTCGCGGCAGCGGCGCGGCAGCGGCGGCCGGCGTCCGGGGCGCAAGGGCCTGGTGGGCGGGCTGTCGGCGGCCTCGGCCTCGAGCACGGCGGGACGGCCGGAGGCCTGACAGGCCGCGAGCGAGGCGGCCGAGGGGTACCGCCCGCCGCCGCCGCGCCGCCGCGGCTGCCGCTGCTCGGGCCGCTGCCGTGGTGGCTGGCGCCCCGGACCCTCTCGAGCCATGAGAAAGTCACGGCGGGAGGCGTGTTGCTCCATGTTCGGCCTCCAGGCCCTTGCCGGGCCTCAAGGCCGTCAACAAAAGCGACTCGGGAGGAAAAGAACGGTCCCGGGAAATGGGTCGAGACCTCCGGGGGTCGACGTTACGAACAGATCATGACGTCGGGGGTCTGCGGCTGCTGATTCGGGGACGCACCCTCTCTCGCGCAATGCCCCCGCCCTTCTCCTCTACGCGCCTTCGCTCTCGTCCTGCCACGCCCCCCCCCCCCACACTTTCGCGTTCACCTGTACTTCCAGCACCGCACCCCCCACGCCACCGCACGCCCCACCCTTTCACGCACTCATCACCACGCCGCCGCGGCTGCCGCTGCTCGGGCGGCCACCGTGCTGGCTGGTGCTGCTGATGCTTCGGGGACGCATCGTCGCCCGGGTCAACACAGGCCCAGGTCGGCCAGGGGGCCCTGTCGCGAAACCTGGCCGACCACTTGGTAGCTCCCAAGCTCGGGCCAGCGGAGGGCGGGAAAGGGGGATCGACCCCACGTGGCTCCCAGACCCGGGTCGGCCAGATGGGGGTTGGCGGCCACCCGCTGGCGCTGACCCCCATGAGCGCCGAGCCCCGAGTGCGGCGGGCGCCCGCAGTGCTGGTGCCGCCGTCACTGTCAATGTTGGCAGCACCGTCACTGTAGGCTGTCCTTGGCGGCGGCGCCACCAGTGAGGTCGGAAAAGGGATGTGGTGTAAATCGGCGGCGCGCCCTGGGAGGAAATTAGAAGGAGCAGGCCTTCTCAGAAGGCGGCGGGGCTTCTCAGAAGCCCTCGCACCTTCTGGGAAATTCTCTGTGACTTCGGGGAAAGCTCAGAACCCTGATCAGCAGGCCCGAGGCATCCCCAGCCCTCTGAGAAGGCCCGCCCCTTCTCGCTTCCCCCCCAAACTTGCCGCCAAGTAGGTACGCTGGAATGGGCGCTGCTACCTACGATGACCGTAAACATGTGCAGCACTGACTTCCCCAGACCACCGCCGTCCAACCTTGACTGCGACTCAACATATCTATTGCAGAACTTCCGAGACATGTAACAGTACATTCCGATAGCGAAGAACATCCGCTGGCCCCCTTGTGGGGCCACCAAGCTGTAGGACCAAGTTGCTGCTCCGTGCGCCAGCTGAATTTTCAAGTCTGCAGTGGTACAGTCCTGCTTTCTGCTTCCTACTGTCAACTGTTGAAGTCCGCGCGAGGGGGGGAGCACGACACTTGCTGATTACCACCCCCGAATCGTGCTCTGAATTTCCGGGGGGGCGTGGGACACGTAAAAATACATGAGACTCGCGCCCCCGCAGCCACAATCTTTAGCAAATTACGCAATGTTCGCGTCCCCGAGGCCACAAACCCTTGTACAGTGCACAATTCTTGCATCCCCGAGGCAACACACCTTTGTGAATTAGGCAAACGTCGCGTCCCCGAAGCCGTACATTACATCAGATTCGCGTCCCCGAGGCCATACATCCTCGCCACTCTGAGAGGGCCTCCAGGGCCCGAAAAGGCCAAAATCATTAATTTCCCATGAGTTTTTGAAGGAGTGTGGCATTTGCTTTTTTTCTGCCTTCCGACGGCCCGAGACGGCCCAAATGCCCCCAAAGATCGCCCAAGAGGCCCAAGACGGGCCCGAGAGGCCCCCAAGACGGCCCAAGAGGCCTCAAAGACGCTCAAGATGGCCTCCAAGACGGCCCAAGAGCCCTCCAAGACGTCCTCCAAGAAGGCCCGAACGGGTCAAAATGGCCTCCAGACGGCCAAGATGACCTTCAAGATGCCCACGTGTTCCCCGAAGGCTTTCCAAACCGATTCGGGGAACACATGGTCCGATAGCTTGGCAGGTCTGGCCTCAACGTTCGGCCACATAGGCGCTTTCAAAAACGCAGGGGGCGGCGGTGATTCGCCGTAGGCGTCTTCGATCCGCCGCCCCCTGTCGATTCATCGCAGGGGTGCCTGACGTGCTGAATCCTCTCGGTTTTGGTTTTGGTTCTTTTTCGAAAAAAGACTCCCCCTGGGGCTTCGGCCCGTCCCGCCGGGGTCCCGAAGGCCCGCAATTTTCGAATGTGTTCGCTCAAGATGGCCCAAGATGGTCTCCAAGATGGCCACGTTGGCCCAAGACGGGCTCCAAGATGGTCCAAGATGGCCTCCAAGTCCGCCCAAGATGGTCCAAGACGGCCTCCCATACGGCCCAAGAGTCCAAGACTGCCGAAGACGGCCCAAGAGGCCCCCCAGAGGCCTCCAAGACGGCCCGAGAGGCCTCCGAGAGGGCCTCCAGGAAGGCCCGAAAAGGCCCAAATCATTGATCTCCCATGAGTTTTTGAAGGAATGTGGCATTTGTTTTTTTTGCTCGGCCTTCCGACGGCCCGAGACGGCCCAAGTGCCCCCGAAGATCGCCCAAGAGGCCCAAGACGCGCCCAAGATGCCCCCAAGACGGCCCAAGAGGCCTCCCAGACGCTCAAGATGGCCTCCAAGACGGCCCAAGAGCCCTCCAAGACGTCCTCCAAGAAGGCCCGAACGGGTCAAAATGGCCTCCAGACGGCCAAGATGACCTTCAAGATGCCCACGTGTTCCCCGACGGCTTTCCAAACCGATTCGGGGAACACATGGTCCGATAGCTTGGCAGGTCTGGCCTCAACGTTCGGCCACATAGGCGCTTCCAAAAACGCAGGGGGCGGCGGTGATTCGCCGTAGGCGTCTTCGATCCGCCGCCCCCTGTCGATTCATCGCAATGGTGCCTGGCGTGTTTTGGTTTGAAAAGAACTCCCCCTGGGGCTTCGGCCCGTCCCGCCGGGTCCCGAAGGCCCGCAATTTTCGGATTTGTTCGCTCAAGATGGCTCAAGATGGTCTCCAAGATGGCCACGTTGGCCCAAGATGGGCTCCAAGATGGTCCAAGATTGCCTCCAAGTCCGCCCAAGATGGTCCAAGACGGCCTCCCATACGGCCCAAGAGAGTCCAAGACTGCCGAAGACGGCCCAAGAGGCCCCCCAGAGGCCCCCAAGAGGCCTCCAAGAGGGCCGCCAGGAAGGCCCGAAAAAGCCAAAATTATTAATTTTCCATGAGTTGTTGAAGGAGTGTGGCATTTGCTTTTTTTCGGCCGTCCGACGGCCCGAGACGACCCAAGTGCCCCCAAAGATCGCCCAAGAGGCCCAAAGAGGCCCAAGACGGGCCCAAGAGGCCCCCAAGACGGCCCAAGAGGCCTCCCAGACGCTCAAGATGGCCTCCAAGACGGCCCAAGAGCCCTCCAAGACGTCCTCCAAGAAGGCCCGAAAAGGGTCAAAATGGCCTGCAGACGGCCAAGATGACCTTCAAGATGCCCACGTGTTCCCCGAAGGCTTTCCAAACCGATTCGGGGAACACATGGTCCGATAGCTTGGCAGGTCTGGCCTCAACGTTCGGCCACATAGGCGTTTCCACAAAGGCAGGGGGCGGCGGTGATTCGCCGTAGGCGTCTTCAATCCGCCGCCCCCTGTTGAGTTGCCACAGGGGTGCCTGGCGTGCTGAATCCTCTCGGTTTTGGTTCTTGTAGAAATTTCCCCTGGGGCTTCGGCCCAACGCGCCGGCCACACGGAAGGCGCGCAAACGACCTCAACGTCGGGAATGAAACCTCCAAGACGGCTCAAGATGGCCTCGAAGAGGGTCCAGATGGCCCAAGATGGCCTCCAAGTTCGCCCAAGATGGTCCAAGATGGCCTCCAAAACGGCCCAGGAGGGTCCAAGATGGCCCAAGACGGCCCCAGTGGCCTTCGAGAGGCTTTCAAGACGGCCCACGAGGCCTCCAAGAGGAGTTCCAGGAAGGCCCGAAGAAGCCAAATCATTAACGTTCCCTAGGTTTGTTGCAGGATTCTGGCTTTTCCTTCGTTTTGGTACTCCAACCGCCCAAGACGCCTCAAGGAGTCCCCAAAATCGTCCCAGAGGTCTCCAAGATGGCTCCAGAACGGCCCAAGAGGCCTCAAGCAAGCCCCGAGAGGGCCCCAAGACGGTCGAAGAGGCCTCCATGACGCCCAAGATGGCCTCCAAGATGCTTCTAAGACGGCCAAGATGACCTCCAAGACGGCTAAGATGGCCGCTCAGACGACCAAGATGGCACAAGATGGGCCCGAGAGGCTTCCAAGATGGCCCCAGAGGCTTCCAAGAGGTCCTCCAGAAAAGCTTGAAGAGGCCAAACTTATTGATTGTCCTGAGGTTTATTGCAGGATTTTGGCTGTTCCTCCGTTTTGGTGTTCCGACCGCCCAAGACGGCCCAAGGGGTCCCCAAATCGTCCCAGAGGCCTCCAAGATGGCTCCAGAACAAGCCAAGAGGCCCCGAAGCCAGCTCCAAGAGGGCCCCAAGACGACCGAAGAGCCTTCCAAGACGCCCAAGACGGCCTCCAGGAAGCATCCAAGACGGCCAAAACGACATCCAAAACTGCCAAGATGGCCAAAGGTGGCCCAAGAGGCCCGCAAGATCGCCCAAAGATCGCTCAAGAGGCCTCCAAGTTGACCCCATGACGGCCCAAGAGGCCCCAAGACGGCCCTATGAGGGCCCCAAGACGGCCCAAGAGGCCTCAAAGACGCCCCAGATGGCCTCCAAGACGGCCCTAAAGCGCCCCAAGACGCCCCCAAGTCGGTTCAGAGAGGCCCCCCAAGACGGCTTCAGACGGCGTCAGACGGGCCAGGAACACCCGAAGATGGCCAGAGAGGTCTTCAAGACTCCCCCGAAAACGCCCAAGAGGCCCCCCGGAAGCTCCCAGGAGGCCCCAACAGTGCCCCAAGAGGCTTCCAAGAGGCCTCCGCCTCCTATTCCGTGTTCCTCCCTCTCCTCCACTTCCTCTTTATCTCCCCACGTGTTCCACGAAGGCTTTCCAAACCGACTCGGGGAACACATGGTCCGATAGCTTGGCCAAGCTCTAGCCCAAATTTCGGCCACATAGGCGTTTCCAGAAAGGCAGGGGGCGGCGGTCATTCGCCGCATGCGTCTTCGATAACGCCAACGTCTCAATATGCGCTGATGATTCCTGTCCGCCCCCACATGATGTTCCCAGGTGCGCAAAGGCAGCGACGAGAAGCACCGACGCGACTCTGATCAATCCCATGGTGATAGAGAGGAGGCTGTCGGCAGGGTGCGAAGACCTTACGGATAACAATATAATTTCCTGATCGGCTGATCGCAGAAACAGCAACAATTTGGAAGCACGATTGTTTCAAGGCAAACCAGAACACCCGAAATCCCAAACAAACGATCCGAACATGCTAGAACCCATCCACATCACATTCGCAGGGCTGGTTTCGTATAGCGAAAGCACCAAAGGCGAATGTTGCGAGTGTTAGCGCGATGTGTAATGCAGAAGGCGAGACGTATCGATTGTGGTATCGTCATACAGCGTGATCGTACCGTACCCCGTACTCATGAATGGCAGGCTCGTGTCGTGACGACGCCTGCGATGGTTTCTGGCACAGCGTAGATCGTTAAACCTTGGAGCGATCGGCGGCTTTTTCGATCGCCAGATCATTCTACATTGGCCGATTCTGGGCCACTAGCGGCGTTCAATTCTGAACGACACGAGCCTATACCTTGGGGACATCTTGGGCCGTTTTGGAGACATCTTGGGCCGTCTTGGGGCTTCTTGGTGGCCACTTGGAGCGATCTTGGAGGCCTTTTGAACCGTCTTGAGTGCCGGGACCCCTGGAAAAACGAGAACGCTAAAATCAATCAAAACACATAGGATAGTCAATGGTTTTGGCACATCAGGGTCCTCTTAGGGGGGGCTCTTGGGGGGGCTCTTGGGGCTCTATTCAATAGAGCCCTGAGGGCCCTCCCAAGAGGTATCCTTCGGCATCTTGGGAACGGACTAGCCCCTTGAGGCGAGGAATAGAGCCTCTAGCACCAGAGGCGAGTCTATTGGGCATCTTGGGGACCTCTTGGAGCGCTCTTGGGCCGACCCGGGGCCCTTTTCAGAGGCCTCCCACATGGGGTCCGAGCAGGCAGGGTCGGAAGATCTCGTCCATTCGCCGATGCATCACTGATGCACCGTCGATGCGTCGACGACCTCGGCGATGCATCAGCGACGCCGACGTGAAGAACATCGGGCCCCACATCCAACCGCATCGTCGACGATGCGGCGCGATCCTCCGACCCTATCTCCTCCAACCCCACCTGGGAGGCCCAGTCTCCTGGACGCACTCTCTTGTTACAACCATGATCGCAAAGCGCAGCAACAAGATGCGAACTGGATCAAACGATAAGACTTACATAAGTGTGCATCTACGTACTGTCCTGCAGCCAGCTCTCCTGTCAAGCTGTGCGTCAGAGCTCAGACGAAACCTGTGCGATGCACTAGCCAGGCGGCCAATAAAGCGTCTCCCAAACGTAAACCACACCCGTCCCCGATCTTCTGCTCAGGGGGTTTTGCTAAAGGTGCCTCTGGCCCAAGGTGACCCCATTTTGGAGTCCCTCGGGCCCCCCTGGGCCTCGTGGGGGGTGCTCTGGAGGCAGTGGGGGCCTCCTTGGAAATCCTTGGGGCACCATGGGCCAGGGGCACATCTGGCAACATCCGACCTGCGCCGCAGCTGCCGCCGCCGAGACCGCCCCCCGCCGGCGCGGTGGCGGGCGCCTCCACGGGGGCGGCGCTGTCCGCGCGCGGCGGCGGGCTCGCCTCCACCGGGGGGCGCGGCGGACGCGCGCTCGCACGGGCGCCAGGGCGCCGCCGCGGCGAGGTCGGAGCGGCGGCGCCTGCGCTGGGCATTGAAGTGGCAAACGAACCTACCTCGCTTTTGACCACCCTCGATTCCAAACGGGGGCCAAACGACACCAAACTACCTGCGGGGTGCCTCGCAATGGTCAGGCTTCTTCACGAGGAGGCGCGTGGTATGACTTGGTTCTGCCTGGAAGCGAAGACGGGGTAGGTATTTCACCATGTGAGCATTCGAACCTCGCCGGGGAGGCGTTGATCCCCAGGACCCCAAGCGAGCGGGGGAAAAGAAACGGTCTGACGCGGGGGGGGCATTGCGACCTTACGCCGCGGATTGTGCAGGCCGCCGGCGCGCACATCGGGTGGAGACGAGGGCGCTGACGCGCGACCTGACGCGGGCAGCTTGCGCGCGAATGTCGGGGCAGTCGACCCAGTTGTCTTCCGTCGCTCAGATGGCAGCCAAGAGCCCCATGTGCAAACACACGAATGCTGAAAGGAGTACGTATCCCGTCTGCAACAGGTGGCAAGATCCCCGGGCCCAGCCCCGAACGATGAGCATGACAAGCAGCAGGAAATCCCCTGCAACATCTACGTAGGAAGCCATGGCGTTGCACGCCCGCTGGGGTCCGTTCGAGGCAACCCCAGAGGAAAGGAGGTGAACGGGCAAACGAAGAAAGAATGACGACAACGACGCAGGGGAACACGGAAGATAAGAAACGCAACTCGTACAACCGCCCCACGGAACCAGGGAGGGTGAGGCCCCGCCTGGATGTGCGTGGCAACGCACTCCGTTGGACCCCCAGGGACGCAGCCAACTTGCGACACTCGCACTCCTGGCGGCGCCCATGGAGGGCGAAAGGTTCCGCTTTGGGTATGAATCCCCCCGCAGGAAACAAGACAGTATCGACGGTCTTGCACCTCCAAGTGAGCGCGAGATCTCGCTTAGGTCTGCGTGTGACGCCAGCCCGCTGACTCCCGAGGGGCGCAGCGACGCGGCGACGGTTGCGTGGCTGGCAGCAGCGAGGGGGGGGCGAGGTGGTTAGGCCCACCTGTCCGCTGGACCACGCAGGGGCGCAACGAGCTGGCGACAACTGCTCGTCTGGCAGCAACCAGCGGGGGCGAGGTCCCGCCTGGGCCTGAGCGTAACGCCGCTGGATCGGACCCCAACCCAGGGAGGCAGCAGTGCGGGCCTGGCAGCACGCAGCGGCAGAGGCGAGGTCGTGCGTGGGTCTGTGCATGACGCCACCCCGCTGGACCCCGGAGGGTCGCAGCAGAAATACTACAGTTGTGCGCCTGGCAGCACCAACCGGGTGCGAGGTCCACTTCGGGGTATGACGCCACTTTGAAGGGACCCCTGAGGGGCGCAGCGAAATGGCAGCGGATCCACGCCTAAAACCAAACAGGTTGGGCGAGGTCCAGCTTGGGTCTGCGTATGGCGTCAGGCGGCTGGAGCCTCCATCGGCGCAGCAAAGCATCGACAATTGCGAGCCTGGGAACTCCCAGCGGAGGCGAGGTCCAATTTGGGTCTGCGTCTGACTCCACCTCACTCCGCTGGACCCCCCCCCCCCAGGGACTCAGCGAAGTGGCGGCACTGCGCCTGGAAATACAAAGGAATGGCGAGGTCCCGTTCAGGTCTGCGTGCGACGCCGCCCCGCTGGACCCCTGAGAGTCGCAACAACGAAATGGCGCGATGTGCGCGCCTAGCGGCACACAGGGAGGGCGAGGTCCCGTTCGGATCTGAGTATGACGCCACCCCGCTGGTTCCTTCAGGGGCGGAGCGAAGTGGCTAATCGCACTTACGCGACTGGCAGCACCCTGGAACTAGATGAGGAGTGATGGGGCGGGACAAGGAGAAAAGAAGCAGCACTGCTCTACTCAAAACGGGGACCCACTAACCACGGGAGTGTTGGGAAACAGAAACGCGCTCATAATGCTTCTTGTCGCGACGGCGGAGCTCCGCTTTCCTGGAACACGACCATCGGTCCTCTCCTTGGGTGTCCCGACGGCCAGAATCTACGAGGCGGATCCAGCCGTGGCGACGAAGGGGCACCAAGAACCCCAACCAACAAATCATAGAAACCCTGGCCCTCGATCCTAGACCTGGGGCTTTCCCTGGGGCAGGCTGCTCATCACAACGGGTTGTTTCACGGTTCTTTGGGCCAGGGAGGACCCCGTGACCCTGAAACCAGCGAACAACATCCAGGACACCTTTCTGGCAAGACCCCTTTCCTTCATGCTGATCCTGGGGAACGCTCTGATCCCCCACAGGAGGGCGCCTCGCAGTCGGACGCGCCGGCGAAGACGACCGCCAGCGAACGCGACCGGCGACGACAACTGCCAGCGAAGACGACCGCTGGTGAAGACGATCCCCAAAGCGACCGCTGGCGAAAACGACTCGCGCCTCCTGGAGTGCGGTCCGGTCCTCGAACCTCGATTCTGGACCCTCGAGAGGAGAGCGCCTCCTCTTGTCCTACCCGTGACACACAAGGCTTGCCCTCGGCCGCGATGACCTTGCGTGCGTGGCTCTAGAGGGGGGGGGGAGCGGGCAAACCCAAGCGCGCAAGCCACTGCTATTGCATTGCATTCAGAGATAGGGGGACCTCAGCGGGCACGTGCCACAAGCCACTTTGGCGAAGCGTCACTCTTACATGCAGTCGACTCTGGCGGACATGGCGAAGACAATCGCGGGTGAAGGAGCGAGGACGATAGGCGGGCGAAGACGACCGCGGGCGAAGACGACCTTCCGCGTCCTCGATCCTCGGGCCTACGCCCTGCCCCCGCCCCCCACCCCCCGTACGAGGGCGCCTCTCGTGCCAAACGCGTCCTTAAAAAAAGAAACTCACGGAAGACTTGGGTTGCCCCCATGGCGCCCACTAGCGCGCCGAATCTCTTCTCAAAGGGGACACACTGCATCTCCATCATATGGCGCTCTTGGACGCTATTGGGCGCCAGTTGGGCGCTGTTTGAGTGCTACTCGGCGCTGCTGGGCGCCCCTGGGCGCTACACATTCAATTCAAGACTAGCGAAAGCTTCCATGACTTACTATCGAGCCGAGCACCGCGGCTCCCCTCGTGACCGACACGCCCCGCTGTGCCGCCGCTGCCGCCGCCGCAACGCCCCACTACCGCCGCCGCGGCAAAGCGCCACCGCCGCGGCCGTAACCGCCGCTGCCGCGTGCCGCTGCTGCGCGCCGCTTGTCGCCGGCCGGTCGCCGCCGCCATCGCTGCCGTCCACCTTGCAAGACAGGGTCTCTCAAGCTGTTGCATTTTCGTCGCTACGTCGGATCTCAGGGGTGATCTCCTCCCGTCGTAGAAAAAAGCATATTTGCACGGACAGCGGTGCGAAGCGCAGTGGTTATCGAGGATGGCTGGGTGGATGATGAGAAGGGAGTCGTCGCCGCCCCCTCCCAAAGATCCGACGTCGTGATGTTGTTCACGGCATGCATTCCCCGCAAGTCTGGACCCCTTCCCGGGGACGGCTCTTCACGCCGAGCTTGTTTGCTGACGGCACCCAGAGCCCGGCGGAAGCCCCCGCAGAAGCTGAAAACTGTCAAACTCAAAAAAAAACCGCCGCCGCGCTTGTTTTCACGACGCGAGGAGGTCACGGAAAGTGTAGGGGAACGAAAAACGGCATTAACATGACTTCTTTGAACTCCTCTCGGGCGCTGGACACCTCCACCCTGGTGCGCGGAGCGCGATAAGAGCGGCGCCAGAAGCGCCGCCAGGGCCCGAAGCCGATCCGAGAAATCCGCATGGATTATGTCGTCGTTGGTCCTCCGAAGATCCAAGAAATCCGCGCGGAGCTCAGAGAAATTACGTTTATGCAAGAGTTCCTCATTTGTGTGAGGGCGCGTCCTAGTCGGACACGCCCCGGGGCCTGACGAAAACACCCAGGGGCTGCAAACCGTCGAAATCAGCCGTCGCGTTTTTGCTCACGGCGCGGGGAGGTCACGTCAAGTGCAGAGGAGCCAAAACACTGCGTAAACGTGCTTTCTCGGCGGTGCGCGCAACTGCGTAGCTGTTCGCGGGGACTATTTGGAGCGGCACCAGACCTCCCTCCCTGGCGCGAAGAGTGCGCCGGGGGCAACGTCAGGGGCGCCGCCAGGGGGCCCCAGCGCCGATCCATCAGTCCGCGCGGACCTCCCATCAATTATGGTCATGCAAATGGCTAATACAGTCGGGATTGATTAGAGAAGACACGCGAGAGGACACAAGACCCTTCCTGGGGCCACATTGCCATAGGAATGTAAGAAGGCATGGGTCGCGAAGCTCAGGACACAACGGGACCCTTGATTTGGCAGGGTCGACCTACTGATCAATCTCGACTGTATTCGATTATTGGCGAGATCCTCCCCGAAGACCTGGGCCCCCCATCTGTCTGCTGCATGTTTCGATCTAGTCTCGACATGTGGAGATCCTGGCGCTGAAACCGGGCGAAAACGGCACCAGGACGGCAGGTGGGAGGACGCATCCCAGTCGCAGGTGGTAGGACAAGAAAATGTCACTATAGGATTGGCTCAGGGTACACTCCAAGACTTCTTGAGCATCTAGCGGCCCTCCGGTCTGCAGCCCGCGTAGAGCATCAGGAAATTTTGAGAATTGGACAGGTCCTGGAACGTGTGAGGGGGCGCCTCTACTCACACGGATCGTGCCCACATGGGGGAACCCCACCGTAGGTCTCAGCGGACGCCGCCGAGCTCGTGTCCCCATGGGGAGTTCCGTCTGCGGTCCGAGTAGGCGCCGACGTATGTAGCCACCCCGCCCACTTTGGAACATCCCTCACATTCTCCGAGAGGTCATGGCAGGTGGGTCGGGTTGGCGTAGAGCTGGGGTAGGGGTAGAGGGGGGGTTGGGAGGGAAATTGCTCTAAACAGCTCCTGGAAAAAGGCAATGACCCCACCTTGACCTGACCCCACCTTGAGATAATCCTCCGTGTGCAACCCCCCCGAATGGGAAGGCGCCTCCCAGTCGGACACGTCCGACTGCTTCCCGGGGCTGCCCGCGCACGCCGCCGCGCGCACTGCGCCCGGGCTGGCGGCGCTGCCGGCCGCGCGCGCCAGGCTGCTGTCGCGCAGCCGCCGCACCTGCCAGCGGGGCGGTGTCGCCGTCGCCGTCGCCGCCGCCGCCGCCGCCGCCGCCGTCGTCGTCGTCGTCGTCGTCGTCGTCGTCGTCGTCGTCGTCGTCGTCGTCGTCGTCGTCGTCGTCGTCGTCGTCGTCGTCGTCGTCGTGTCGTCGTAATCGTCTCCGTCGTCGTCGTCGTCGTTTTCGTCGTCGTTTCCGTCGTCGTCGTCGTCACTGTCGCTCTCGTCGCCGCCGTCGTAGTGTCGTCACCGCGGCCGTCGCCGCTGCAGTCGTCGCTGTCGTCGAAGAACATCAATGACGTCGTCGTCGTCGTGCACGTCGTCGCCAACGTCGTCGCCCTCGCCGGCGTAAACGTCGTCATCGTCGTGCTCAACATCACCGTCGTCGCCGTCTTCATCGTCGTCGTCGTGCTGATCGTCATCGTCGTCGTTGTCGTGCTCAACGACGTCGCACTCGTCGTCGTTGTGCTCGTCATAAATCGTAGTCCTCCTCGTCGCCGCCATCCGCTTCCAATGAAAAAGGGCGGTGCGACACACGGCTAGGCGGGCGTGCCACGTGGAAGTTTCAGGGGGCCCCGGCAACTCAACATCGAATCGGGAATTCGGATTGGATCGGGGCGTGGATTGGATCGGCCTGCGTCGGCACGCATTCGAAATCGACTCGAATCGGCCGCGCCAAGAGACACAACAACGCCATGCAATCGTCGGACCGCATCGGTCGTCGGAAACATCGTGATCGAGTCGGATCTGGCTTGTCGCCATCGACACCGGATCGGATCGAACACATCGAAAGTGACCATGGTATGCTTCTGTGGGGGGATCCAAGGTTCACGGAAATGTCTTAGTTTTCAGCAGGATAACGCATTTCTGGCGCTCTACGTACGGGTGCTGGAAATGTTTTAAGAAGCGCTACAGGGCTCTGCGGGACTCTAGAGCGTAAGTGGACCTCCAGGAAATTCTAACAGGTGCAATACGTCGTCCACATGTTCTTCAATCATGTCGGGGCGTCGTGGCCAAACCTATCCATTCGTGTTATTGCTAGGTTTCGGGCCTCGGGGCCATCACGGACCGATGCGACTCGCATGAAGCTGCCTGTCGGGTAAGCACGCAGGATCATCGACGCATCTGGAGCTCTACAAGGTTCCTGACGGTTCCAGGGCGTCCTGGGGATTCCAAAAATTTCCAGAAGGTGATGGGGGTGTCTTGAGTTTTCTGCCGAATTCTGACAGATACTCGAGGGGTTCTGCAAGAGTCATGAGCAGGGGCAGGCTTCTGGGAGTTCCGAGAAGTTCTGGGAGCGCTTCTGAAGGAATAGCGAATCTGGGTGTGAACGACTCTTGGCATGAGTGAGCCTGAGTATCGCTGGTAAAGTATGAGTGTGAGTTGTTGCATGCGACCGAGCAGTATTGCATTGATTTCGTATTGTGAAATGGAAAGGCGCGCGGCGCTAGACAGTTGTTTCTCTCTCGCGCGGCTAGGCGACGTGTGGCACTTAGGCAAAAGGCCCTAAACATTGTTGGGCCGAAGCGGGCAACGAGAGACAGGGTGAGAGCAGCAACGATGAGAGCAGGGAGCGAGGCGGATTCTCGGCGGACGGACGATCGACATGCTATCGAATCGACCGAACCCCCACTCCTCCTGTTTGGCGCCTTAGGCATTCGGGGCAGCGAACGCTGCAATTTGTCGCAACTTCATTACCTCGGATCGAATTATCTTGACAGTTCAGCATCATCGCAAGTGCCGGGCATGGCGCGCCCCGAAGGAGAGGGGCAAACAAAAGGCCCGGCACGGCTTGCACCAAGGGGCCTCGGGTCATTACTGGGTGGGCTGCAAAAACTGCGCGCTGAATGCGACACTTCCGGCTAGCATGCGGAAGCGAAGAAGAAGCAGTGCGGACTTTCAAGAGATCGCGCCCGCAACGACCGAGCCAAGGGGGGGTGGCCTGGCTTCCGCTACCCCCCACCCCCTCCCTTTAGGCCCTCTCGTTGAAAGCCCCCCCCCCCCCTCTGCAAGGAACTTCTTGTGGGCGCCGAACTCTGCCCACTCAGACCGCTCGGTCTTCGCGGCGATGCCCGCGTTCTCCTTCTCTTCGGCGCCGAGGCTGTCGCAGTTCAGCACCTTCGCAGTCGCGCGTTGCCCGCGAGCATGGCCCCGCAGGAGACGGATGGACGAGGCGACCTCGTCCCGGTGTGTCTGGAAGCGACTGTCCAGGAAGAGGTCGACCTTGAAGGTGTCCATCGGCTTCTTGAAGCAGTTGGGCAAGTCGTCCGAGAGCACCTTGCTCTCGTTGGCTCGCTTCGCGCGGGTCGAACGAAATCTCCCCGGCTTTCTCGTTGGGGCGCATGCGGGGCATTCTCACAGCGCAGCTGGCGCTGGGGACCCGCGCTAGTTCTCGGTGCCCAGTGGTCGCCGAGCCACCGCTTCTTGCCGGGCTCGCTCATCCGCAATCTCGGCCCACTCCTGGGCCATAACCGATCTCGAGCTGTCAGACGTGTCGTCGTTCTGGTTGTCGTCGACGGTTCTGGTTGTCGTCGACGGCGGCAGGGTCGGCGGCCGCGGCGGCAGCGCCCGAGTCGAGTGGGGCGGGCGCTGCAGGCGGCTGTTCCGAAGGCGGCGGGGGCGGCGGCCGCTGCGCCGCGTCTGCTCCCGAGGGCGCTGGTTGCGGCCCGCCGCTGCCGCCGGCGCCTCCGCGCCCTGCTTGCGTCTCAGCCATTCAGCGGAGGCGCGTGCTTCCCGGCCCGCGGCTGCGGCCTCGACGCTGCCACAAGTGAATAATGCGCGGGCAGGGCTCGTTGTTGAATCGGCGCTGGCAGGGCGCGTTGTTGAGGCGGTGCTGGTAATTGAGGCGGCTGGGGCGCGTCGTCGGCGCGGGGCCGCTTCTGCGGAGCGTCGCCCGTAAGGTCGAGGAAAGTATCCTCGCCTGTGTCAGGGGGCGCCAGTCCACCTCCTCGTCCGCCTCCTCCCCCCCCAGAACCTGAAGGTGGTGGTTGCCCTTCTGGCGGGCCGCCGGGAGGTGGGCCCCCGGCGGCCCTGGCGGCCGCTTGCTATTCAGGGCGTTCAGCACTTGTCCCCGTGGCGAGCTCTGAAACCGCGACGCGGCGCAGGCGTCCGCGGTTGACCTTCGCGGTGGCGGGGCGGTGGCGGACCTGGATATTGGCGGCGCCCTCGAAACCGATAATAACGCCAGGTCCGTGCCACTGCAATGCTCACTTGCGCTCGGGCTTGCCGTTGCCTCTCCAGTAGTGCACCTGGTCGCCCCTCCTGCAAACGTCATCGGCGCGCCGCGCCGCGCCTGCCTGGGCGCGGGCCAGCAAAGCCCTGGGATGAAATAGATGGAAACGAAACTGCTGGATGGACGTCTGGGCGGCCTTCGCGCTGGCAGCTCTCTCGGAGAGCGACGCGTCGGACGCGATGCGTTCGCGCAAAGAAGAGTCTGCCGCACTGCCCGTCGACCCGGCTATTCTTGGCCCAGCGCGCCGATGCGAGCAGGGGCTGAACGCGATGAGCTGTCGCGGGCTGGTCGAATCTGATGCTGGACTGGCCAATCGGCTTCCTGGCGCGAATCTCCAACAAGTCTCCGCGTCGCTCCACGGTGGCGTTCTGCTGCGGCCTGGCAGCGGCGGTCGCCATCGGGCGGCGGCCCGCGTCCTCGAGCTCCCTGAAGAACTCTCGCTCGAACTCGCCCCCCCCATCGGAAATGGCGCGTTGAGGCGCGCCTAAACATTCAATCCAGATATGCGGCAGTCGGGCGCAGGCAACCGAAGGGCAACTCCAAGGAACGGTGCCGCGCATCATAATACCTGAGGCCAAGTCGACCACGTTGAGGAAGATCCGCCGGTGGCCGGCGTAGTCGTCGAGGGCGAAGATCCACCCCGATGGAATCGTTGAAGTCGTGGCCCAGCTTGGTCCCCAAATAGGCGGGGTAGTGGTCGCAGATGTGCGGCGCAGACCTCGCAATAGAGGTCGAGGGCTATCTCGACCGCTCTCTGCGATCCGCGTGTGACTCGGATGGCCCGGGCCAGCGAGTCGTTGGACGGGTGCCCCGCGTTCGCGTGGAGCTGCATCACTGCGGATCAGAGCGTTTGCTCCTCCGCAGCTGTCGGCGCGGGCTCCTGAGGAGCTGCCCGCGCTGGCGCCGCCCTCCTCGCCCTCCGGGTTGGATGAGCCTCTCGCGGGGGTCGATTTGGTCGTCGTAACTGGGCGGCCAAGTCCTTCGCGAGCTTTTGCGCGCAAATATCGCTGATCTTGGCGCCCTGACCACTCGCTTCAGCGTGGGTTTGCGACTTGTCCCAGAATCTCCCAAGCACCCCATAGCGGTCGGCAATGGTCCTCCAAGGCTGCTTGATGCGGATCCCCTTCTTCGCCATGAGGTCGAACGCGCGGCAGTCGAAGTCGAATGCTCGCGGTAGCTGCTCCTTCAAATTCCTCGCGGTCGCGTCCCTGTCGGGGCCCGATCCATCGCCGCATCTCGGCCGCTCGAACAGAACGGCGAGCTGCCTGCCGAACTCCGCGCGTAGCTGGGACATCGACTGCAGGAACGGGGGGCCGATCATCTGCTCGGACTAGGCCCTGTCCTGCTGGTGCTTCGGGGTCTTCCCAGGGTCGATCTGGATGACGCGCCGCACGCTTTTGCCGCGAGCGAAGACTGCCCTGATCTTGCTCTCGAGTTTGTTTACCGCGAGCCGTCGTGACACACTGTAGACAGGTAGCCCGCACCTGACGGCTGCTCCTCCCTTCAACTTCCAGGTGGAGCTGGGCCTGCTGTTCGGTTTGCAGCGCCACTCGTAGTGCACTGGGTTGCTCGTGGTGCTGATCGCGCTGGATAGCGTAGTAGACCTCGCCATGTCAGTGACCAAGGCCTGGTTAGTCTGGTGCGACTGCATGCCGCTCTTGTTGAGAACGAAGGCCGTGCGCCTGCCTGCGATGAGCAGTGGCTTCGTCCCCATAGTATCCACGAAGTTGCGTTGACCTCATTCAGGTTGGTTTCCTCGGCGTAGTCGCCCAAGGGCGCCGAGGTGCCGAACGCGCTCCAGGCGTACTCCCACGTGGCTGCAGGCCTCGCGGTGCTTCTCTCCGCAGGAAATGCAATCCTGCAGCGGCTCGGTAACATTCGTCGTGGGGTGGAGTGGCGGCGGCAACGTCGCCAGAGTGAGGGTTGGGATAGGGGCTACCGTAGAGCAGCGCACCGATGATGACGCCACAGCCGACATGAACTTGGATCTCTTAAGACGGCGAGGCTGTCGGCGTCTCGGCGCATTTAGATCCTTCCCATTGAGGAGCTCACCGATGGACTCGGCCAGCGACTCGGCCCTGATGCTATGGCTGGCGGTCGTGGCGCTATCCGTCTTGATTCTTCTTGTCGGTTTAGAAGGGGCATCGGCGCTGGCCCCCTCGACCGCTGGCCAAACCGCAGGCCGCGGACAAATCGCGGGGGCCCGCGCCGCGCGCGACGAGAATCGGGGCGACATTCCCGATGCGGATCTGCCCCTTCCAGAGCGAGACGTCGACCTAGAAGGGGAGGGCGAAGTCTCGCCCTGCGAGGGGGCCCAGCGCGGGGCCGCTCACGACGCTGAACGCGACGCGGCCAGCCCGCCCGCAGAGCACCAGCGGCGCGGTCACGCGCGCTTGCTAAGGAAGGCGCCCCCCCTGCCGAACCCGTAGACCACGTCCTCGGGCTCTTCGAAGATCCGGCCGGCCAGGCCCATCCTGGTAAGTAGATCCTTGTAATTGTTGTACACCTTGAAACCCGAAGCGCAGACATGGCAGGCAGCGCCCACTGCGCCGGTCCCATCGCCCGCAGGCGTCCCACCATTGGCCGACGCGCTGACGTTCGGCAGGTCATGTATCAGCCGCTCGGAGACGCAGGCGTCCGAAGGAGGCGTCGCCGACCCCGGCGGGCGTAGACGCGCCTGTTCGCCCGCGAACTGGACTTGCCCGGCGATGGGCGCCTGTCGCTGTGGTCGGCCACATCGGCCTCCACCGCGACCGTCCTTCTGCTGCTTGCCCTTAGGCGCAAACTTGCGCGCGCAGCGCCCCTTGCGCCTGGCCCTTCGCCCCGTCCCGCCGCAGCCCCGGCGCGTGGACGTCTCGTCGCGCAGATCGACGCGGCTCTGGAGCGTGCCGGGGCGGCGCGCCCCAGTCGGCTCGCCGCCCGACTTGCCTCGGAGTTTCTAGGCGCCCCACCCCTGCCGCTCTATAGAATAGCATTGCCATTTCTGTTCGGGCAAGCTCTCGAGGCGCGCCTGCCCAAGACGCGCGGGCGCGATCGTCGCCGGCCCACCCCGCCACCAGGACGAGCGACAAAAAGTGCAAGTTGATGATGAGGCATTCCGCGCCGCTGTCGTGGACGTGAAAGCGGTCCTGCGACATTGCGCCGCGACCCTGCGGCACCTCTGGAACATGCTCCAGACGCGCTCGGAGTCGGCGCGCCCCCTCGTTTCAATGCGCGCAAGCCGCGTGGCCGCCCCCGCGCGGCCTCGGGAAGGGGCGCCCGCCTTTCCGAGCGCCGCGGCGCTCGCGCGGCCCCCCGACGCGCCCTAAGACGGCCCGCCAGACGCAGGAGCGGGACCCGCCCAAAACCGCCACGTCTGCATAGAAGACAGACATTCCTGGCGAATGCGCCCTGCCTGTTAGAATAAAGGGGATCAATCGGCCAGGTTTTGCGGAGTCCCGTTTTTCGCGCGTTGTCTGTAGCTTGCGCAGAAGCACTCCCTTCTAGACCGCGTTGCGTTCAATTTCTGGGCGCCCTTGAAGCATGCGTCTGGGGCGGCTGTCTAGACGCGTCGGAATTCGACGAGCGCTGCCCCGGCCGACCCGCCGCAGGATGGGCTCTTCGGGCAAAACTGGAGGGCGGCGCGACGCGCTGGACGGAGAAGCCGCGCCATGAACGCCTGGGCTTTGCCATCGATACAACAGGACAAGCAATGCCTCGGCGGCGTCCCGGCCAGCTAGAGCGCACGCCATCGAGGCGCAGTCGTCGGGCGCGCGGGAGACGCCAAACAGACGCCCCCTGCGCCTCCGCACCCCCGCCCACCCATGGCGCAGGCCCGACAGGCAAGCACGCGACTGCGACTGATACCGCGCTCGCGCCCGCCCCCGGATCTTCGATCGATGCGCGACAGGACGGGCGGAACAAACAAATCCTGACAAGGGCCCCCGCTGATAGAGGGGCGCGGGCGGGGGTCCTAAAAACTTTGACGGTCCCTGAGGCTTCCCGAACCGATGCTCCGCCGCGGCGGCCTCGACCTCGGCGGAGTCGCCGCAGTCGAACACCTCGGAGACGCCCGCGTTGGAAGACTCGAGCTCGGCACTGAACGCCTCGAGCTCCTGGCGAACCGCGTCTTGCGCGTCGGCCTTGGCGTCGCCGTCGCCCCGGCCGCGCTGCCCCTCGCCGTCGCCCCCCGGCTCGTCGACGACGTCAGCAGGGCGCCCTCCTCGACGCTTGGAGGGGGGGCGACTTCCAGCCGCCAGCAGGGCGCGACTCTCGGCGCCCGGCTCGCGGCGCTCGGACTTACGGGCGCCCGGGGGCGCCCTCGCCAGCAGGCCTCGGACGCGCTGCAATCCGCAAATCTCGCCCGGCAGGTTGCCCGCGACGCGCTCGCGTCTTTCTGCCGCGAGGCCCGCCTTGCGCGGTAGAAACCATCCAGCTACGTCGTCCAGCGTGCTGAGGTCCACTTCGGTCTCGCGTAGCTGTTGGAGACCAGTCTCGACGCGAATGAGCCAATCCGCCATGCGTTTACCACGCCAGCGGTGGGGGAGAGTCGAGTCGAAAAACTTCTCGACGGTCTCGCTCTTCTGCGCCAGCTTCTGCTGACCTAGATTTGCCTCCAGGGTTCTCGATGCCAAACTGGTTCCGGTTGCGCTTCTGCTCGCCCGCGTCTTCGACGTCGTCCGCAGCAGCCGGTGCAGTTCCACGCCCGTCACTTTAAGCGCCGCCGCCCTCGCTGCCACCGTCGACTTGAGCGCGAGCTTGGACGCGAGGCTCTGGCTGAACTCCAGATTCTCGCTGGACTTCCACAGTATCACCTACTGCTTGTAGTCTCTTCACTTGGGCAGGGTCGCCTTTCCACGTGGGAACGATCGACTGGCCGTAGGCGCTGTGTGAATCCGTCATTGTGTCTATGTGCTTGGCGTTCTGGTTGGTTGTGAAATTGAACGCGTGGCTGCTGAAGTAATGGTTGAACTTGTGGGCTTCGCTGAAGTCCCGGGAAAATGCGAAATTGAACTTCGCTGAAACCCTGCGAAGAGACGAAATTGAGCGAGAGAGCTTCGCTTAAGTCCTGAGTGTAGGCGTCGGACTGGGCGTCGCTGACGTCCGGGAGGTAATCAATGAATGAAGGCGTTGGGATTGTGATGGGCGTCGCTGACGTCCGGGAGGTAATGAATGGCGGCGTTGGGACGGTGATGGGCGTCGCTGACGTCCGGGAAGTAGTGAGTGATGGGCGTTGGTCTGAGCGTCGCTGGCGTCCGAAAGGAAGGTGATGAGGGAGCTGGGTTAGGCGGGGCAAGCGTCCGGGAAATAGGAGTAGGTCCCGGCGGCGCAGATCGCCCGCAAGACGCCCCTGGGCGTCGATTCCGTGGCTCGCGACGGCGTCGTCGTAGCTGGTATGGAAATGGCGCGCGGCGCCAGGCAGTTGAGATCCGTTTCAAGGTACCTCTGTGATATGGAATGGCGCGCGGCGCCAGCATTTTTTTTCTTTGTTCGCGCGGTGCGGCGATGCGTAACCCTTAGGCCAAGGTGTATCGAACTGCTTGGGCCGAAACGGACAGCGGGAGACAGGGCAAGAGCAGCAATAGTGAGAGCAGGGAGCGAGGCGGAAACTCGGCGGAAGGACGATCGACATGCCATCGAATCGACCGGAACCACAAATATGAGTGGGTCCAAGTGCGGCCTTTCAAGATTCCTGGTGCCTCCTCGTGCCTCCTCGTGCCTCCCAGAGCCACCAGAGGCCTCCGGGCGCTCCTTGGGGCCTCCAAGAGCCTGGTGGAGACCGCTGGGGCCTCAAAAGGCCTCCTGGGGGATCCTTCGACCTCCTGGGGGCGGTGCGATGCCTGCTACGTCGCTATGGCCTTGGGGCTCCAAGGAAAGGCTCGACGGCTGGGCCAACACAGGCTTCACAGCTCTGGACAAGCTGTGTGCAAACAGGCCGCCGAACACCCCTGGTCGACACCTCCTGCGAGGCTCACGTCCGACGCCTGCTACATCGTAGAGATCTACTGGGCCAAAACTTGCGCTGGCTTGAAAGATCCCGACGATCTGGGCACGAACGGGCCCGTGGAACACCCGTGGTCGACACCCCCCCTCCTCCTGAGGCCCAAATGCGATGCCTGCTACATCGCCGAAGTCATGGGGTTTTGACGCGTCCTGTGCAACCAGCCTCGACCTGATCCCTATCCCAAAGATTGACAAGCCCTAAAGCGGTGACAATCTCAGGGATGTGGCCTCGGCAACCGAGGGATTCCTTCAGATCGGCATCAATATATGGGGATGGCCACCAACTGGGTGAAGGTATGTTTCAGGCTGGTAGCACCAGGCCAGAACGGGCGTTCTGCCTCAGAAGTCTGGACAATCTGGGCGCAAAACAGGCGTGCGGAACACCCTTGGTCAACTCTCCCTTGCGAGGCCCAAACGCGATGCTTGCTTCATCGCTGTGGACCAAAACGGACATTCTGCCTCAGAGGTCCTGGCGATCTGGACGTGAGCGGCAAGTGGAACCCCTCTGGCAGCAACGCCCAAAACGCGACCATTTTCGCGCCCTTGGGGGCGACTTGGGCAACTGTGGTCGGAAGACTTGCCCCCCCCCAGAAATCCCGATGCTTCCAAATTATCCACAGATCCCTGAGCGAGTCCACGGAAGACCAAGGTGGTCTCTGGAGGCCCCCGAAGGCTCTGGAAAGCCTCAGAAATCAACGACAGAACAAACTAATCAAATTGCCCGTCCTCCGGGGTCCCCGGGGGACATCCCGCCCTGTGGTGGGGGAGGGTGGTCCCAGGTCAGAATGCCGCCCCCGCCCAGGTCCATATGGGTCCCGTGGGGGGGGGGGGCGCGAGCCAGGGTCCTTGGGGAGGTCCCCGCTTCAGGGTCGGCGGCACCAGCCGTAAGACCTTCACAATCACATCGACTCGATCATCATCCTGCCCCCCTCCTCCCCCTCCTCTGCGAGCGCCATCGGATCTGGCGCTCCGCAGCCGGCCGTCTCCTCCGCGGAAGGGCCCCGCCGCTCCACTCCCTCTCCGCGCGAAGGCAAGAGAGATGCAGTGCGAACGGGCTCGAGGGGGGGCGAGCGGGAGGCGCACGCGAGGGGGGCGCTGGGGAGGCGGAAGGGATGAGAGAGCGTACTATGCAACTACAGTCAAAGCTGATAGCCCCTTGGACGCTCATGTCCACACTTGTCGAACGGGGCTGGCCATCGAAAATGATTAAGAATGGACCGAGGAGGCAAGGATGCAAAGGTACCCAGGATGAGGTTACCCATCCCTACCGTCGGCTTCGTCTGCATGCAAGCAGGGATTAAAGAAATCAAAGAAGTAAACGTCAGGCTCCCAACTTGAACAACTTGGGCGCGTGGGCATATGATGGTATGTTGTTTGGGCGTGCGAGCTTGTCATGCTCCACTGCCCAAATGAACCGCCTGGTGGTCTCGACCCGGGCGCGCGAAACCGTGTGGTGCCCCCTTCTGTGCCCAGCCCGTCACGCTCAGAAGGCCTTCGTATCTCCCATATTGGGGAATAGTGGGTGAACGGTCCGTTCCCCCCTGACACCGCACCATCATTGCTCGAAGTTCACTGGGACGTCTCTGCGGCGCCACTGGGATCGTTCGGCCACTGCTGCCGCGCGCACTTCGGGCCGACCCCGACACCAGGCCGCCGAGAGAACGACGGAGGACGGGGGGGAGGCCCCAAGCAAGAAATGATGCCACCACCTTGCGGCACCACGCCTCCGAGAAATCATGTCCCCCCCCTCCCGGATAACGGTAATGATCGTACGTGGGGGGGGGGGGGGAGGGGAGCTTCAGCCACAAGGGAAGAGAGCTGGTGATCAAGCACATCGGCACTGCCGTCCATGACATGCGCGGCAATGGCACTCCTGGCAATGGTCATACCAAGGAGCTCGAAACTCACTCACGAGTCCACGTTCGATTCCCCCTTGCCTGGAAAATGCGCCTTCATTGCCCCTGTCAACATTCCCGAGAATCTCGTTGCGAAGCGTTGCTCCCAACCGCATGTGGTCGACTGTGAGAGGTTCAAGATTCTCCGCGAGACGGACGCGAATCAAGTTGCTGACGAGCCACGAGTCAATCTGGAAGTCTCTGTCGGCATCGCTCTCCCAGCGCTGGACCAAGGCGGGCCATGGACAGTGCAGATAAGGCTCCTAGTGAACCCAGCAAGTGTACACATTATGGAACTTCTTGGCAACATTGTGCACCAAATGGCGGAGACAGGCGGCGTCGGGCACACGTCCACGAAGCAGCAACCTGGTACGAAGAAGATCGATGCGCTCGAGGCGCTGGGGATCCAGGATGACCCAGATGCGATCGAGAACGCCTCCAATCCACTGACCGGCCTAGCCTGGCGACCAGTCACAGACGTCCGACAGCTCACGAAGAGATGACATACCCCATCGTGGGTACAGATGTTGCTGGGACGAACGCCACAGGAAGGACAATACTCAATCGGGGTCTAGTCGGTGCTGTCGTGATCGGTTCGGCAGGACGCGGGGGATGGATCAGGTGCCGATGGCGCGGGGCCCGCGCATGAGAAGGGTTACAGGATTCGACAAAAAATGCCTGGCGCCACGGATCGGCCCGATTCCGCCACAGCAGGATGGCCTCCCGCGTCGTCAGAGGGAAGGGCGGCGCGACGAGCTCCTCAGACTCGCGGAGGGCAACGCGAGGCGGAGCTGGGATGCCCCCAGGCTCAACCTGTTCCAAATGAAGATCGATCGATGATGACCCTGCGCAGTCCACGAGTCTCCTCAAGCACAACAAGACATAATGTCAGGAGAAACCACAATGGCCTCATCGGAAAACAATGGTCTCAATTGGAACAAAATCAAATAGTATTCAGTGAAATCAATGGTCTCATCCGAGAACAATTTCTGGCATGCCTTGTCCAAGAAATATGACTTGGCATCTTCCCGCGCAATTTTGTGTTGGACGGGCCCAAGGGAATTCTTTGCCCACGAGGAGTTACTCGGGCTTGACCGCAGCAGTGGTTGTGAGCAGCCGACAACATTGCTGCGGGTGCTGCCAGCCCAGGAATGTGTCAGCTGGCAGAAGAAAACTACATGTTCCTGAGAAGTTTCGTCGTGACGATGGTAATATTGCTCCAAGTTGGGCCTGGGATAGGCTGAGGAGCCATCCATTCCTACTCCTTAGCCTCGCGCTCTGGGGCGGGGGTGGGGTCGGCACTCTCGTCGGATTGTCCTGAATCTGCTCTCTCGGGATGGCTATCCGAGTATGGGGTCGACTGGTCTGGCGGGTGAGTCTGTGACAGCCGCGTGAAGCGCAATCGCAACAACTCGGGATCTGATGTCACGATGAATGCCCAAAGATGAATATGTATCAAACACGCCAACATAAACATAAACATACTTTCTCGGAGATCAGCGCTGCTTTCTTGGATCGACCGGGGGAAACAAGGCGGATACATACTTGGACTGGAACAACTCGGGGAACTCTGAGATCCGGTGGTTTTGTAGGCGGTTCTGGAAGATGTGTTGGGGGCCTCCCAGGCGGGGGTGTCGCAAATCATGGCCCGAGGCATGTGCGCGGCCTGGGGGCGTGGGGCAACGAACGCATGTTTAATACGAAGGGGGGCATGACAACTGGGGTGAGACAATGGCTCCAGCCATGAAATTTATCCCCCCTAGACGTCACCCGCGGCCGCGGCCGTTCCAGAGCACTCCGACACGCCCTGGAAGCGTTCTGGAACGCTCTGACACGACCCATCCCAGACCTGTGCCCGCCCGACGACCCCCCGTCCCCCGAAGGAAACAACAAAACATCATAAACGTAAACTGTGGGAGTTCCGCCGCGCATAACGTGGATCTGCCCTGGATCGCCTCTCTGGCGCGCGGAGCGCGCCAGGGGCGGCGCCGGAAGCGCCGCCAGGGCGCGGGCCCAGCGCCGATCTAAGAGATCAGCGCGGAACCCAGAAAAATTATTACATGTTTGCGCCGCGTTTCGTTTGTCATAATCCTAGTCCCGGGCCCGCCCGCCGACCCTGAAGGCCGCCCAAATGGGGTCGAAGTAGATGAAGTCGGTGAATCGGGCCGCATCACCAATGCATCGCCGATGCAACGGCGATGCATCCGCGACGTCGGCGATCGACAAGAAAAGTCGGGCTCTACATCGAGCCGCATCGCTGATGCATCGGCGACGCGGGGCAATCCTCCAACCCCGTCTACTCGGACCCCATATGGGAGGCCTGGAGACCTCCTCCCCCTCCACGCCCGCAGGTCCCCGGTTGTGTCATGAGGACAGTTGGCGAGGAGTTAGCCGCAGCGCATCTTGGCAGGAAACACGAGCGCATCTGCCGACCCGCCCACGCGGCCCGCAGGATGCATGGCCATCTTGCTTGCCTGATTCTCTTGGCCCTGGACCCGCCCGACGACCTCCCCCCCACCCCGTGGCCCGCAGGCGATGCGCCAAACAAAAGCGCGCCCATGACGCCACGAGGCCCGCGCGGCGGGGGAGGGGCCGGAGGCGGCAGTCCTGCGAGGCCCGAGGCCTCACGCGGAGGGCGGCGGCGCGCGGGGCGGGCGCGCGAGGCGAAGGCGGCGGCGGCCGCGACCGGCGCCAGGGCGAGCAAGGCACGGCCAGGACGGCGGCGGCCAGCGGCGACCAGGGCGAGGGGGAGGCCGAGGAGAGGAGGGGAGGGGGAGGAGGAGGGGAGGAGGAGGAGGAGGGAGAGAGGTGGGGGGGTCCAGAAGTGGCCTTCTCTCTCTGTCTCTCCCTCTCTCCCCGTCCTCCCCCTCATCACGCTCATCATGTCATGGGCGACCAGGGCACGGCGGCCACCGACGACCACGGTGATGACGAAGGGGAGGCTGAGGGGGAGGGGGGCGAGGAGGAAACGAAGGGAACGACCAAACGAACAAGCCTCGGAACCCGCTGTCTGGTCTACAACACCTTCGCCGCACTGGATCGGACCAAGAAAGACGGGGACGGGGAGGACGAAACGGATGGGGGCAGGGGACGGAGGTGGTCCTCCCTACGTATCTCCGTCCTCCCCCTCCTCGTCCTCGCCACTGCCGCCACCATGCTCGTCATATCTATCGTCATCTTTATCGTCGTCGTCGTCGTGTTCGTCATCCCGTCACCATCCGCGTCGTCGTCGTATTCGTCCTTGACTTCGTTTTCGGTTCTGGTGCCACGCTTCCGCTCCCGCTCCGAATTTTTCTCCTGTTGCTCCTCCTCCTACTCCTCCTTTTCCTCCTCTTCCTCCTCTTCCTCCTCCTGATCCTGCTCCTGATCCCGCGACTGCTCCTCCGTTCCTGACCGTGTACCGTGTACCTGTACCTGACCCTGGAGGCCGTTCCACTCCTCCTTCGAGCAAGTCTGTCAGAACGCACCACTTTCCCTGGACTCCATGAGCACAAAGAACGGTGGTAAAGAACCGCGCGAACACAAAATTGGACTCGGTGACCAAGCCCCAGCGCCGACGGACTGGCCGGCCAGCTCGCGCACGACGGGCACATCCCGCCGTCGCCTCCCGGAGAACGGCCGCACCTGCGGCGCAGACGCCCCCGAGGCACGTGCGCAGCTGCCCGGCCTGGCCGACAGCCCAGCGGGCCGTCGCCGCCTGCAGGACGACCGACAACTCGGCGCCCCAGCGCTGCGTCAGGGCACTGGCCGCTGCCGAACTGCCCTCGTCCTCCCCCAGCTCCCGGGCAAGGCTCCTCGCGAGGAGCCGCAAGTGGCGCATTGCCGTCATGCCGTGGCGCTTCCCTTTTTCCAAAGCCAAGGGAAGCACCGACCACGGCGCGCACCCAGCTGGGTGCTCGGCATTGCCCAGCACGGTGTATCGGACAGTGATGTCCGTGAACATGCGCGGGCAGCCTGGCGCCTGTTCTTCGAGGTCCAGAATGGCCTCCTCGCGGTCCACCTGCAATGGGGCCCCGCACCCGCCGCAAGGCCCCGCTGGCGGGTAGAGCGTCGTGCCTCGTCTGCTACAGGACGCGCAGCTCCAGGCCCACCGGTCCCAGGTAGGGACGTGCACTTCGCGCGCTGTGGTAGCTGCACTCCCTGTGGATGCGCTCACACGCATACTCCACTGCGCGGCTGCGCGCCTTCACGCCGCCGCTGCAGGCGCACCGGAAGGCGTGGCTCGCTTTGGAGCGCAGCGGCTCCCCGCAAAACTGGCCAGCTCGCGGGCCCGTGCGCGTGCGGTTGTGGCAGCGGGCGCCAGGGGGCGCGCAGTCCTGACCCAGCAAGGCGCAAGGCGTCTCACACTAGTCTGCGTCGCTGAGCCTCTGTCCCTCGGCCCCAGGGGAGGCCAGCTGCCAGCTGGCTGCGTGCGGCCCGCCGCAGGAGGTCAGGCTCGCCCGTTCCTCGAAGCTTGCACTGCCCCTACAGGTTGTTAAGTTGTTGTTGATCTAGCCTTTGCGAAAGCCTCTTCCATAGTTTCTTGTTGCGCCAGCCTTTTCCACTCCTCAACTTCATCGTCCTCATCCTCCTCGTTCTCCTCCTCGTCATCCCGATCACCATCACCACAAGTGCCATCATCATCATCATCAGCATCATCATCATCATCATCATCATCATCATCATCATCATGATCATCATCATCATCATCATCAGCAGCAGCAGCAGCAACAGCAACAGCAACAGCAACAGCATCATCATCATCATCATCATCATCATCATCATCTGCATCAGCAGTATCATCATCCTCGTCATCATCATCATCATCATCACAATCATCATCATCATCACCATCACCATCACCATCACCATCACCACCATCATCGTCACCACCATCACCGCCATCGTCATCATCACCATCACATCACCATCACCATCACCATCACCATCGCCATCACCATCACCATCGTCACCACCGTCACCATCATCATCATCATCATCATCATCATCATCATCATCATCATCATCATCATCATCACTACCATCATTCTCATCACCCACATCACACCATCATCATCATCATCCACATCATTATGATAATTCGCATTATGATACATCATGGCCATCAGCAACATCAACATCGTCGTTAGCATTATCATCCCCCGTGATTTCCCTTACCTTTTTCGCCGTCCTGCTCCACCTCGGGAGCGGATTACTGGAGAACCCTCTCTCTCGTTCCCCTCCTCCTGTTACCCCTCCCCGTTCCAATCAGGAAAGAGACAACCACAACACACGGCAAACACAGATACAACAGAGGAAAACCGTGTCCCCTTAGGACGCGCCCCCCTCGAAAGACTACCGCCCTGGGAGCCTGCCGTTCAGACGAGAGCCTCGTGTTGAACAACACATGCGTGGCATCCTCTTGGAAAGTTCTACGGACAACGATGCTATACGATCATAAAAGTCGACGAAACATTAAATGATAACCCCATTTTCAAACCGAGCCGCCCTCCACCCGTGCAACTGCTACACCTGTATTTACAAGTGCGGTCGTTCAATTGGAGGAAGTCCGTAACGAGAGCCCCATTTTAAAAAGGGGCGCCATCCATCCGTGCAGCTGCTACACGTTTTCAAGCTTCGGGCCGTTCTTTTAAAGAAAAGAGAACGCAAACGCCTATCATCGGGACGGGCGGTAAGGACGCAAGACCCTTCGAGGTCGAAGATGAGATATGTTGGGCAGCGGGCTGCCAAATCCCCTGGGCCACAACTATGCCCTAGCCCGCCCCAGTCTTTGCCGATTCGGTGCCGGGGCCCACAGCAAAAACAACGCAAGGACGCAAAGGTAGCCTCAACATCCGCGCGTCCCTCCGGACATAGCGCCATCAAAGGCACCTGCTCGGGTGGGCAAAGCGGTGGGGCAAGGACGCGAACGGAGCCCTTGCCTTCTCCGCGGACCATAAGGGGTGCCTCGCCCCGCGGCCGAAGATGTGCGGGCCGAAGGGGCAAAGGGCGCGGAAAAGGGCCTTGCCTTCTCCGCGTCCTTTGGGCACCCCGCCCCGCGGCCGAGGCGGTGCGCGCCGAAGGGGCAGGGGCGGTGTGCGTCCCGAGGGCCACGTCCGAGGAGGGCGGCCGAGGGCACTGGGAACGCGCCCCAGAACAGCCAAGAACCCCTGCCTGGCCCGCGGCCTCAGGGCCACGTCCGCCCGCGAACGAGGCGACGGCCGAAGCGGGAGCGGCGCGCCCAAGGACGGCCAAAAGAACTTTGCCCGGCCCGCGCCCTGAAGGCAACACCCGCCCGCGAAGGAAGACCGCAACCGAGGGCAGCAGCGACGCGCCCAAGAACGGCAGAGGGAACCCTGCTTGGCCAACGTCCTTAGGGCCACGCCCGCCCGCAAATTGAGCGACGGGCGAGGACGAGGGCGATGCGCCGAAGGACGGCCTAAGGTACCCTTCTAGCCCGCGTCCTTAGAGCTGCCCCCCGGAGGAGCGCCCCGCCGCGCAGCCGAGGGACGGCACCAGCCCCAAGGGTGCTCTGAAAGGCTGGCCAGTGAAAACGGCTAAGGACAGGCCGCAAAAGCAAGGACCCAAGGGTACCCTAGGAAACGGCGTGTGTCCCGGGTTTTGACTCTAAGTCAGAGTCGCATGTCGATAAGGAACCACCCTCCGATATGTTAAAACGGGTGCGAACGGCGTTGAGGCGAGAGCCACCTGTCGAAAGCGCACCACCCTCCATCCTTGTAACTGTTGCACGATTTTAATGTAAATGTGCACGACGCTGAGGCGAGAGCCCCATTTTGCAAAAGAACCACCTTCCATCCTTGTAACTCATGAAAATTTCGGAGAGGTTCAAGGCGATAGTATCCCCAATCAAATCGTGAGGAAATGCCCGGCGAGACGCCTAGACAACCCTACCGACACGTCTGGTGGTGCGACGGGGGCGAATTACCTACAAAGCAACAGGATGGAGGAGTAATACTCCGAGGGATATGTAATATATATACATATGTATATACGTATGTGTGTGCATGTATGTTTGTATCGATGTGTGTATGTATGCATGTGTATGCATGCATGCATGCATGCATGCATGAATGTTATGTATGTATGTATGTATGTATGTATGTATGTCTGTTTGTCTGTTTGTCTGTTTGTATGTTTGTCTGTTTGTCTGTTTGTCTGTTTGTCTGTTTGTCTGTTTGTTTGTTTGTTTGTATGTTTGTATGGTTGTATGTATGTATGTATGTATGTAGGTATGTGTACATGTATGCATACAGATATGTATGTATGTATGTATGTATGTAGGTAGGTATGTATGTATGTGTGTATGCATATATGTATGTATGTGTGTATGTATGTATGTATGTATGTATGTAGGCATGTATGTAGGTATATATAGATGTATATTGGCATATATACTTGTATGTAGTTACGCATATTTATGTGTGTGTATATGGTATAGAAGGGGAAGTGCGGACACGCAGAAAACCTTGACTTCCTTAAGTACTCAACAATGAAAGGCTTCCTGGGTTCTGTTTGGGGGGGTGAGGGGGGTCTGAGTTGTGGTCTGTTGTGCAAGAGTAGACCGGGGGGCAAACTTGAAAAAACAAAGAATTGTGGGATTCCCATGTTTTTCCAATTTCTCGGCGCTGTCCGGCGCTGATTTTTGTTTGTGCCTCGCGTGTTTGTTAGCTGGGCCCCTAAGGGGTGTGGGATCCTCCGGACCCCCTAGGGGTTCTGGAGGCCTCCTGGAGGCCTGGAGAGCCGTCGGAAGGGTGTCTCGGGCTGCGCGGGAGCGTGTTGGGCCATTCTTTACGTTCTGGGGGCTCTTTGGGGTCGTCTTGTGCTGTCCTTGGCCTCCTGGGGGCCCCCCGGGAAGCTGGGAGGCGCGGTACCGGCCAGATGTCAGGGGATGCGTGGGATCTCCGAGTAGGAGTCCCACTTTGAAAAAAAAGGGAATTCTGGGAATTCCCTTTTTCTTCAAAATCCTAGATCTTCGAGGGTTGGAAGCGGGAAAACGCGAGAAGGCAAAAAACCTTAGAAAAAACAGTGTGAATCAACGATTTTTACCCTCTTTGGGCTCTCTCGGGACGGCTCTCGCAGCTCTCTTGGGCTGTTCCTCCAGCCTTGTCGGGGTCGTTCTGGGGCCTCTCAGGGATCGGGGGTGTGTTGGGGCCTCTGGGGGGTCCCCGAGGCCTCTCGGAGGTCTCTGGAAGCCTCCTGCTCCCGCTCTTGGGCCCATCTTGGGCCTGTTCTGGGGTGGTCTGGGGCTGTCCTGGTCGCCTCTTCGGCAGTCTTGGGGCGGTCTTGGAAGCCTCTTCGGCGCTCTTAGACCATTGGAAGCTCGAAAACGAGAGAAGGCCAAAACCATAGAAACACAATCGAAATCGACGATTTTGGCATCTTCGGGCCGTCCCAGGACCCCTCTCGGACCTCTCTCTTGGGGTCTCTTGGAGGCCACCTGGGAGCCTCGAGAGCCGTCGGAAGGCTGACTTGGGCTGCTTGGGAGCGTCTTGGACCATCCTTTCGCATTCTGGGGGCTCCTGGGAGGCGTCGTGGGCCCTCCTGGGGCGCTGTGGAGGCTCTCTGGAAAGGCCGGGGGAGCGGTACCGGGAACGTCCCCGAGATATCGCGGGGAGGTGTGGGAACCGGGGCCGGGGGGGCGGCATTTATTCATATTATAAATTTGTGTATATATATGTATAAATGTATAGGTTTACTTATATTTGTGTCAACATATACACACCCACTCCTCTAGGTCACCGAAGGTCGTGCTTCGCGCTGTGCGAAGCGCTGATATCGTTGCGCCCCAACGCCGCCCTCCCCAGACCCTGAGTACGCATGCCAGTATGCTGCCTGAGGGGCTCCAGCAAGAGGAACGAGGGAGACAGGCAGACGGGTGAGGAGGGAAGACGGACGAGTCATTTACGCCACCCATTGGGATCCGCGCCGTCTTCGGTGGTCTGCCGAGACGCCGAACAAAAAAAAAACTGAAGCCCCTGAGGCAGCATAGCATGAGCTAGCGGAGCACGAACGCCAAGGCAGATGAACATCGGCGCGCGCCTGCACGCAACAAACAACACGAGGCAACCGTCACGGAATGCGAGGGGGGAACAGGGGAAAACGACAAACGGACAAAGAAGATGCAATGCACCGCGCCACGTCGAAGCGAAAGGGTTCGAAGACACGCTGTAGCTGAGACAGCCAATGGGATGGGGGGATGGAGGATGAGAAGGCGGTGCGATGCAAGCAATGTGCTAGAGCCTCGGACCGAGCAACGATCGGGTCGAAAAAAAGATGGGTAAGTAAAGGCGGGATTGGCGAATCAGCTCACGCAGTTGGCTTTCGCAACGCGCTCTGGCGCCGCAGGCGTCCATGCATAGAGGGCACCGCCCCGTGGTGGGCCGAAACTGGTGGCGTGCAGCAGATTTCGTAGCCCCCGACCTCTTCTTTCGCAGCGGCTTTGAGCTCACATTCCTCGCCAGATCGCCACAAGGATAGAACACACGTTGCATGAGAATCGGCGGAATGCCACAGATTGCGCGTCGTTTGGGCAATGCGCGGGGTATCCCGAGGTTGAATGCAGGCATTCAAAATCAGGTCACGAGCATCCCAAAAGGAGTCGTTCCGCCCAAGCCTTCGTCCGTGCCGAGATTGTGTCGATGTCCCTGCCCCCCTGAATCAATCCCTCCCCTCTCTCGCTGCCATTAAGGGGAGGCGCGGGAAGAGCGGGCCGTCGTCGACGACGATGATGACGGCGACGGCCACGTCGACGACGACGCCGAAGACAACGACGACGATGTCGGCGGCATCGGCTGTAGAGAGCGCGGCGTTCCCAGAGAGACTCGGGCTCGGAGGACGAGGGCTACGCCCATACACCGACCCTGGCCAGGCCCACTCTGAGCCCCAGACGGTGCACACGCCCTCCTGGCCTTACCAAGGAGGCACACGCACTGATCCCAAGCCCAGGAGAAAGCAGGTCAGGATCGATCGGGAGAAAAGCAAGAACGGGATGCGCGGATTTCCTGGATCGGCGCTGGACCCGCCTCCACGCCACCCCTTGGCGGCACCTTTGGCGCCGCTGGCGGCGCGCTCTGCGAGCCTGCGCTCTGCGCGCCTGGGAAGTGCCAGGGGAAGGGTGTGGTGGGGAGGGTCCAACGCCGACCCAGGAAATCCTCGCGGACCTCAGATGTTTCGCTGCATGGTCGGTTTGCCCTTCTGCCAGCGCATGTGCATGCAGTCGGGGCTGATTCCAGAGGACACCCGAGAGGGCGCGAACCCCTCGAGTGCAACCCTTGCTGCAAACATGAAGAGGTCACCACACGCGATGACAGGACACAAGGATACCCTTTGACGTTGCATGGTCGACCTGTAGTAATCAAGCCCGCCTTTGTGCAAGTGCTTGTTACTGTATCGGTGCCTTTGCACAGCTCTCGTCGCCCGAGGCGGTCACCAGGACGGAGGAGCGGGGAGATCCGCCTGCCGCAGCGCGACGGGGATGGGAGCTCCGCCGCCAGGGAGTGGATGCTCCTGTCTGGAAGCGCCTCGCCCGCGCGTGCGCGTGCCAAAGGCGCGCCCGCCAAGGGCCTTGCCGTCATCGCCGCCGTCGCCAGGCCGTCGCTGTCGTGGTCGTCGTGGTCATGGCCATGGCCGTCGTCGTGATTATCGCCATGGTCGCGGTCGTCAGCGTGGTCGTGGTCGTGTTGTTGTCGTCTCGAGCGCGCCCAGAAGGTGCTGCAACGAGCCGCGGAGAGAAGCGCGGGACACAGCCAGGAGCGTTCAAGGCAAAGGATGGAGGCGTGCTAGTTCTCCAGGGGCCAAAGAGGGCCCCCTGATCGGTCCAAGGCGACCAACGAAGGTGCCGAGAGTCCCAAGACGGCCAATCACGCCCCCAAGAAGACCCCAGCGAGCGACCGAGCGAGCGAGGCGCCAGTGCAGGCTCATGCGGCGAAGCGCGTATATCTGTGCCCGATAGGGCAAGGCGCGTGAGACCGTATCCCTTGAAAACCATGCAGCGCTCTGACACGGCCAAACGCCAACAATGGAGAATACGAGAGGCGAGGAGGAACAATCTGGCAAAATACCTACACTCCAGAATAATTAGGCCGGCCAGAAGCGAACGCAAACGCATAAATGTCAGCATGCATACGGAGCGGCGGAAGAGTGTGAGGAACGAACCTTCATATATCGATTAAATGGATCATGCGCAGTCAGATCAAACATGTGATAAACAAACACCTGTAGTTTGGGGCCACCCGGTGGGATTATTCTATCATGGCGATGCCCACCAACACGTTTCATCACAATGCTGCGGTTATACACCATCAAGATCCAAGACCAAACAATAATTCCACCAGTCTAAAATGCCGGGTTAAAAGGTAGTGTAAGCAATCCTGAACCAGGCCATCTTCAAACTCCATTGCTCAGTTTTTTCAAGACACCCGCAGTGCCGCCCAAATACCTAGAATCAATCGCCGACGCTTTTCGTTGCTCACTGCTCACTCGGTAGCGATATTCGATCGGCCAAGTGCCCATCACCCCGTAAGATTGTCATCCGAAAGGCATTACACATTTTCATGTTTGGCGCCAAGGATTGTAATGCTACCGCAGTGTATCCGCCATCGTGCCTCTGGACACGGAGTGGGCGTGTTCTCAGGTAATTTGCATAATCCTCTAAGCCTCAATCCCCACTCCTGAAATATCTTCTTGAGGCCTAGAACCCAAATTCCGAAAATCTCTTGGGGTTTCCCGCGTGTTGTCGAAACAATTGTTCTGGCCCAAGAGGACCCCAAGACGGGCCAAGAAGGCACCGAGAGGCCCTGAAAACGGTCCAAGTGGGGTCCGAGATGCCCAACGACCGCACCAAGACTCCCAAGAAGGCACCCAGACGGCCCGAGAGGCCTTCAAGACATCCAAAGAAGCCTCCAAGAGGCCTCCGAACAGGAACCCAAGAGGCACACAATATGTATTCCCAACCATCCTGTGGTGTTGGGTCCTCGTTTTGAAGAAACAACACCCCGCGTCCTCTCCTCCTCTCGTCCTCCTCTCCTCCTCTCGTTCTCTCCTCTCCTCTCCCACTTCTCCATCCTCCCCGTCCCACCTTTGCTCTCCGCTTTCGACGCGCCACTCACACGGTTCGTCGCCCCACAGGGAGCTCCACCGAAGGCCCCAATGGCAAGGTCCGCATGCGCCCGCCGCATACATTTCGGTGCATTCCACACACGGTTCGTAGCCCCATAGGGAGCTCCACCAAAGACGATAAACACACATGCGTTACTCACAACTCCATATGCTTGGGTCCTCTGCCTGGCTACACCGATGACGAATCGCGCTCGAAACACTCAGGAATTACTCTCTCCTCCCGATTTTCCTTACAAACTACTGGGTGATCGCGCTGTCGCTGGTAGGCCGCCCAATAATCGAGCTTTCATGTTCCGTCCGCCCGACCCGCCCGTCAAGGTCCGGCCACCCGACCCCGACCCGCCCGTTTCAAGGTCCGGCCCGCCGACCTGACCAATAAGTTCCGCCTGTTCCTTGCTTACAAGCCCGCCCGACCGCCATGATGTCCCGCCCGTTAGGGTCCGCCCGCCCGACCCACCTGTCAGGGTCCGTCTGCCCGGCCTGCCTGTAAGGGTCCGCCCGCCCGACCCAGATGTGTTACACTGTATCTACCCAAGAGATGACACAGAAAACGAACCCCCAAACGGGGCACGTTGATGAACGAAGAGGGCGACTCTATGGTCTGGAGTATACATGTTGAGTGGCACGCGAGTGACGAAGAGCGAACACTATTGTGGCGAGAGTTGTGCAGCGGCTGTTGGAAATTTGTTCGGGTCCTGGGGCCAAAAACTATTCCGCCTTGAGAACCTGTTTCTGATGGCGTCGACTCGTTGGACCACGTCGCTGACACGCCGATGTCGTAAGTCTGGGGACGACAAAGACAGTGATGGGATGGCGGTCGGTCGTGTGCTTCTGTGACACTTGCGTATGTTCAACGATGTAGCAGCTTATGCGACACACATGCGCCCATGTGGCAGCAGTGGTGTTACGGATGACGAAGCAACAGTAGAGATGAGACCTTCTCAACGCCATGCGCAAACATCCGCTGGCGGAGGACGCAGAGAGGGCATCCCTGAACGAGGAGAGGATAACCTCAAACTGTACGCAACGGGAGGCGAAACAGAAGAGGGGGCCGACGGAGGAGGCAGGCGCAGGACAATCGAGGGCACAAATGGCCGACCACGATCCGCTCATCCATGGGAAAAAGCTTGCAGAGACCCCCTCTTCTCATCTGTGGGAGATAGAAGAACAGCGCAAAGCTGCATCAATATCAATGTTTGGAGCTCTGGGTGGAGTTCTTGGATCAGGGCTGGACCCCCCATCTCCGGCGCACGGAGCGCGCCACTGGCGCCGCCAGAGGCGCGACCAGGGGGGCCCAGCGCCGACCCAAGACAACCGCACGGACCTATGAGGATGTTGATACATAACCTTCGTCTTCGACTTGGGGCGCCTTTCCTCCACAAGCAGACCTCCGATAGTTCTGTCTTCCGGCAGGGGGGGAGAAGCTCACCACGGTGCGACTAGCACAGGTAGCGTGCAACAGACGATCGGCAGTCAACGAAGAGCGCTACGCCGACCTGCAGACCTCCGATAGGTGAGGTCCAGACATCTGGGAAACCAAATTGTGAAAAGCACAGGACGTCGGATGACCAGGTGAACAGTTTAGCCTCGAACGATCTTCATTGCCAGGCATCCCCCAGAAGCTTCTGGGCGGCGACCTCGTCATGAACGCCCCCGCGCCCGATTCGCATGCGGCATATTCCTTTCCTTTCCGTGGAGCCGCCCACGTTGGGCCCGCATAGCTGGGGCCAGCGGGTCGCACCGCATCGTACACGTGGGGATGAAGAAACTAAGGCTCTGGATCGCTCCGCATCGCCGTTGCATCGGCGATGCGGCGAGATCCTCCGACCCAATCTGTTCCGTCTCCGCTTGGGAGAGGCCTGTCTCCGGAAAGTCCCAGAAACCTTGTAACACTCACACTCAGACCCGCCCGCGTCCTCCCACTCCTGGTTCCCCCCCTCCTCCTCCTCCTCCTCCTCCTCCTCCTCCTCCTCCTCCTCCTGGGAACGACTACACGAAGGCCAGAGTCTGGTACCGATGCCAGGCCCCTAAAAAAGGGAAAGGGGGCAGGAAAGCTCACCCTGGACTGGGCCTAGACTCGTCTGGCCAGGCTTCCCGACTGGGTGGGGGTAGTCCTCTGGCGAGCTTAGCCAAAGCTTTCTTGCCAGCTCCTGCCGGGCGCTGGCAGGCCTTCCCCAGGATATTGAAGCGGGTGTGCCCCGAACCACCGCGCACCTCACACCACCACAGCCCGCGCAGGCACCGAATTCTGTGCGAGCTGTGAATCTGATGGGGGAGGCCTCGACACGGGGCAGCTAGCCACTCATTGGTGGGAAGCTGGCGGGTCGGTGCCGTCAGGCGTACAGTACAGAACGAGGAGCCTCGCCTTGGAACCACCTGGTGGGCGGTAGCTTGGCGGGCGTCCATTCGAGCTGCAATTCGTTCATCTCGTCGCGCCCTGTGGGCTGCGACTAGGTATGCTGGGGTCGGGGCTCCTGGGGCCTTGGCGTCAGCCTGCCTGGCAAGGACCTCAACCATTCCTACCTCGAGCAAATGTTCCAGGACCTTTTTGGCCAGGGAATCGATTCGAGCAACCTCGGCGAGGGCGGCAGGGGGCAACTGGGCGAGGGCAGCTCCTCTCTTCGCCGCTTCGTCAGCCGCCTCATTACACCTGAATTCAGCTTCTGAAACTTCCCTGTCTATGTAAACCTCCGCGAGGTGACTCTTAATTTTCTGAAACTGGGCACCCCCTGGCCTGGAATAAAACTCATGCCAAAAACTGGCCCAGGCAGCCGCGTGCAAAGGCTGCACCTGGCCAGGGCCCTGGTGGATGGCTTTCAAAAGATAGGCACAGTCTACAACGAAAGTGGCTGGGCCAGCCGTATGCTTCAGGGCCTGCGTGAGGCCTTCAAGTTCAGCGAGGGGCGCCGTCTGGTGCCTTCCGAGGAGTGGGCCCCAGGCTTCCCCGAGGATAGCACCCTGGGCCCAGACGGCAAATCCCCAGCCACACCTACGGAGCCTCAGGTCACTGGTGAAATCGCCGCAACTGCCGTCGGTACCCACATAAGCATCTGGGGGGAGCTTCATCCGCTGGTCCTGAGCAAAACTTCCTGAACATTCAAATTTCCATTCGGGGAACTGCTCGATGTGTGGGTAAACCCAGAGAATCGGAACTATTCCACGATGCCAGAAACAGGGCCACTCATCGTGCTCACCTTGGACCTGGGGTAGGAGGTCGAAAGCCGTATACCCCGTGGGCGCCAAACATGGGCACAACCACTGCTGGTGTAGGATATCCTCGACGGGGAGCGGATAGTGGCGTGCTGCAGCGCATCGAGGGCATGTTTGTCGATCGGGCTCGGCAGGGTGCCGACGATCACCTGGCCACAGTGCGCCTGTAGCGATACGTTCGAGCAGTGCAGCGTGCCCATGACGCTGCGCGCGCCGATGAGCTTCATGACAACTGCGAGATCCGCCCCATGCTCGAGGCCCTCTCCACAAAAGTGCTGGGCTGCAAAATCTCGCCAGATCTGCTGCTCGAAAGTGCCCTCAACCTCGGCCAGTACACACTGCTGCCACCCTGGTTTAGATCCCGAGATCGCCTCCAAGTAGGACTGGGCTCTATCAGGTGGGGCCTCGTCGGGGACCAAGTAATAGGTATCTCCATAGGGGTCCTTCCACTGCCGGGGGAGCTGGGGATCCCACCCACTCTGAAGCAACGCGGTCACCAGAGCAACTATGGGGCCTCGGACCTTGCCCCGCGGGTGCACTGCAGCGCGCGTGGCCTCGACGCACTTGGTCCAGGCAGCTTGGAAAGCAACCCGCTCGCGCATGAGAGCAGTGAGAATGTGCAGCCACGTCTTGACCATGTCGTGCCGCGCAAAGAACAGAGGGTCGCCTTTCTTCCCAAGGCCAAGTCGGATAGCTACTGTCGCACAGCCACCAGCCTTTTGCTTCCCCGTGAGTGCGGCCACCTCGGACCGAAGCTGCTTCAGCGCCGTAGGCGAGGCCCCTTGGGCCATCATTCCCCAGGAAGCTTGTGGCTTAACCCCCGTGAGGTTGAGCTTGCTGGCTTGGCTGTTGGCTTTCAGGAGCTTCTTGACCCGCTCGGCCCTGGCGAAAGCCTTCTTCGATCTCACTTTGGCAACCTTCGTAGATCGCCGTCCTGAAGCAAAATCAAGTCCGAGGTCTCTCGTCTTAGTAGTCAGCTGGATATGGATGTCAGCCTTCTGGGGGGCCTTGTGGATCCCTTGGGCCAGAGCCTTATTGCTACCGAGGAGCTGGGACTTCCCTGAGAGACGGAGACCTCGGGCTCTCATGTGGTGTGCCAAGTCGATGGCGCCCTGGGTGGTGAGCCGATGCGCGGTGGCCTTGGGGCCTCTGGAGGACAGGGAAATATCGTCGACCCAGGTGCTGATCTCCATGGGCCTGCATCGTGCATGCGCCGCGTCGAGCATGTCATGTAAGTACGCATGCGCCCAGCTCACACTCTGCATGCACCCCTGGAGGATGGAGCGCCCGACCGAGATAAAGTCTGAGGCCTCGCGCCCTAAGATGAGGGCCCTATCTGCGGTGTGCACGCACATGCCCATGTACATGGTGTGTAATGGGTATTCGACTGCTTTGCCTAGTGCATATATCCAGAATGGGCTGAGCGGGTCGAAGAAAATGTTCCGCATCTAGGAGCAGGACGGCCCAGTCGACCGAGATCCAGCTCGCGGCTTCGGCCTTGGCGTGCCTGAGAAGGGCCGCCTTCAAAGGGTCAGAAGCTCGTGCGGCTGCATCCCGGAATCCCGCTTCCTGTTTCTCCCAGGTGGTAACAGCTTCTTTTCTGAGTCGGGACCAGGTGCGGTATAATCCTTGGGCCCGAGTAATGGGTCGATCCCCTTCTCCTGTGGGTTTGGGACGCATGCCAACTTCATTCAAAAGGATCTGCTCTGGCCACGCGCACGTGCGCTCGATGTCCTGCAAGAGGCCGACTAATTCATCGTGCGCCTCCTCTGGTAGGACGGCCCAGAGCTTGGGGTTCCACTGGTCGGCCCCCATGCCCATAGACCTCGGAAGGCCTGGCACGCTGCCAAGACCTGCGGGGCTCGAAGTTCAGACAGTTCAGGTACCTGAGCCTGTGCTTCCTGCCGAAAAACTTGCCACCAGCTTTGCGTAGAAGGGTGCCCTTGGCCTCCAGGGTCCTTCCAGAGTGTCTGCCACCGAGTCTGCTTGATCTTCAGAGCCTCCGAGGGGTCCCATAGTGGGCCCCCTTCCGTGTCCAGCTCTTGGGCTGGCATGGCCTCTGGGTGGCCCCAAGTAGTGGCATGCCGATGAGCCCACTTGCCCCCCCCCCCCCCCCCCTCGGAGACTCTGGGAGAGCCACTCCTGGAACCCAGCTTGTTTGTCCCGATAAACTTCACGATCAGCACGGTCTCGGATAGCTTTACACTTCTTGGCCAAGTCTTTAATGCCGTCCTGGGACAGTTGGGGTATCTGCTGGGCCTGCATCTGGATGTCCTGCATGTCAGAGGTGATCTGGACGAGGTCCTCCTGAGGCCCCGTGGGGACAAAATGCTCCTGGATACTCCCGAGTTTGGCCTGAATGAGCTTCCCAAGTTGTTGACGTTTTGCAATCTTCCCTGGGCTCTCCTTCCCGATACGGAGCCCATAAAAGTCCTGAAGCCGTGCAACCATACGTTTCCAAAAGGCTAGCTTATGCGTGCCTCCATGTTGTCCGCTCTGTTTGGCTGGTGGCATGGCAGGTCTCATTGCCAGGCCTGGAGAACAGCCGCGGTGGTGCGCGATGTCGCGCACGCCAACAAACTTGGACTTGTGCAGCTCCTCAACTGCACCTGAAAAGAGAGCATACCTGTCGGTGAGAGCTGGATCGGTACAGGGTTCGACAAAGGAACACTCTGCTCGGGGTCGGCTTGGAAGTCGGGCACTAGCTTTCTCCAGGAAAACCTCCCAGGCCATCGTAGGCCCTTGGACGTCCAGGGGTAGCGGTACTGGCTGGGTGAGGACCTGCATCTGCCGTTCCCTGAAGGTTCCTGCCAAGCTGCCGCGAATGCCAAGATGAGGATGGGCCCATGACCCTTCTAGGTCATACTCCAAACTGAGGTCTGGGACGAGGTGGGAGGAGACCAATCCGAAGTCGACCACCCGCTTGCCGAACTCCCGATACGCCCCTTCTGGAAACACAAACCTGGCGTCAAAGTAATCCTCGATCCCAGACTCCCGAATCTCCGATACTTCCATATTCCAGTCGGTTAGAAGGATGAAAGGGACCCCAGTTGCCTGGACGTTGCTAACCATCTCCTCTAGCATCTGCATGCCATCCCCCAAGAGGCCCTCCCCGCAAGCGAAGTAGGCGGAGAGGAAAAGGAGCGAGTGGCCGCGCAGGCGGACCTCACGCGCAACCTACATGCCTTGCCCAGCGGCTGGCTGAGACCACTCCGCTCGTCGCAGTCGCTCTCCTTGCCCTTGGGTCTCGTTGGCGGGCCTGGCCTCGACCTTCCAGTGCGCCTTGCTGGGCTTCTTGATCGCCGCATGCAGAGGTGGCCCTCGTAGGTGAGTCTCGGCACCGAGTTGGACATGGCACCCTTCGTCATCGCGAATCTTATTCACATACTCGAGGCCAGCCTGGTTCCACTTGGTGTAGTTGGCGAAATAGAAGCACACCGCTTGAAGATCGTGCTTATAATACCGCTTCATCCTGTCCCGGCTGGCTTTCGCTTGCTCCTGGGGCGCCTGAGCGTAGGGCTTCACCTTCAGGGCCTCAACCTGACACACTGCCTCGTCCGTGTCGTTGTGTGGAGTGTCAGGCTCTGGGTCACCGTCGTAGCTAGCTGTCGCGAAGGCGCCCGCGTCCTGCTCCAGCTGATCGAAGGGGTCCCAGTCCCCGTCCATACTGGTCCTTCGGCGGCCGTTGTCAGTGTTCGGCTCGGCGCCCTCCTGCTTCTCCTCGTCCGTGCCCACTCGCCCGCGCTGAGTGTTTTCGGCTGCCGTAGAAGAAGAGGCATGTGCGCCGCCCCTGCCTGGGCCATCACTCTCGGCCAGCCCCGAAGGTGCAAGGCCGAAGCCCAGAGCATTAAAGCCCCCTGCCGACGAAGTTCTGGCGAACATGGCTGACTCAGGCAGGTCGGCTTGGGCCCCCGCTAACGCGGGGCATCCTCTGGGCGAGGTAGACGATGGCGCCGCCGAGGGAGTGAAAGTCCACTCCTGTGATGACTCTGCCGATGACCCAGCCGGCGAGGCTGTCGAAGTAGACGGGGTTGCTGTGGAAGCAGTCGACAAAGAAAATCCACATGTTGTCGCCATATGCGTCTCTCGTGTCCCCAGCCCAGGGGAATGCGCATCCCTGGCCATCTGGAGAGAGGTATCAGCAGCTGCCCCCCATCGTCGCCGCCGCTGGGCTGTGAATGTAGCTGATCTTCAGGTTCTGGTAGCAGCGCCAGATTATGTGGTCGGTAGTGTCGATCCCCTGGACACTGCACATCATCGGCATCAGCTTGGAAGTAGTGGTACGTAGGGCGTTCCGCGAAGCGCACTCGAGCCGCACCCTGCGGCCCTGGGCTACCCCCGCGTCTGGCAGGCGTCCCCTTTGCTGGCGCCCTTGCCCGCAAGCACCGCGGCAGCGCGCTCCTTGGCTGTCTGGGCGTGCTGCTGTGAGGGGCCCACCTCACTGCCTGGGGCTGTGCTGCCAGGTGCTGCGCCCCCAGCGCTGGCGGCGCCAGCCGCAGCAGGCTCTGCTGTAGCGCCACCGCCGTTGTCCCCAGGAGGAGGAGCAGACTCCGCCCTAGGCCGCTTGGTCTTGAGGTGCCTCTTCTGCTCCTCGTGGGCTCTGCGGGTGGCGTCGCACTTTTCTTTGGCCGATTTGAAGAGCTCAGCAGCGGCGGCCTGCATCGCGGTCTTGAGCTCCTCCTTGCGCTTCGCGATCTCGGCCTCATCCTCGGTGCCCAGCTCGTATTCCTCGCCAAGGTCGAACATGTCCCCGCAGTCGATGAGGTCGTCGGCACTGAGCTTGCCTTCGAGCAAGGACTGCAGGTCGAGCTTGGAGGGGTTTGGTTCCCTGGGGCCGAGCTTGGTGTGGTACTCTTCCTCCAAGACAGCCTTGTACTCAAGCTCTGCGGCCTCGAGGTCGCCCACCAGCTTCCGAACGAGCTCAGCTTGATCAGTAGTCTGCTGCTGCAGCTTGGCCAGGAGGTCTGTGGCGTGCGAGAGCTTCTTCTCAGTCGCCGATGCCTTGCGCTGGGCGGCGGCGGCACGCTGGTGGACGGGGCGGACCACGCTCGCCTTGGCCAGCTCCGCGGCGTACTTGTTGGCGGTGGCTGTGTCGCCCATCTGGGTGGCCACGTCCACCAGCTTCTGAAGGTCGGCTGCCGAGACCTGCGCCGCTGCCGTAGCTGCGCCCGCCCACGGCTGGCCGAGCGGGTCCACCTGTTTGTGCTGCGCCCAGCTCCTGCGTCACTGGCCCACGGAGCTGGCGTTGGTTCTTCAGTGCGTCCTTTGCGGCAGTGCTTGCACCAGGTCCAGTGCATGAGGTTCTGCCCGCATCCACAGAGGCTGCACTTCCACCGATCGCCAGGGCGCCCATGGGACATGTGCCGCGGGCAACTGAACTGGAAAAGACTGCAGAGGGTCGAGAGGCGCGCTCCCCCGAGCGCTCAGTACCTGGGCCGCGGCAGCCAGGCCTATGGAAGGGGCTGCCCTTCCACCGCGACCTCGAGCCTCTGGAGTCGGGACCCACGGGAGGTTAGCTCCGTGGGACTTGAGCCAAAATGGCTACGGCTCCTCCTCCTCCTCCTCCTCCTCCTCCTCCTCCTCCTCCTCCTCCTCCTCCTCCTTCTCTCCTCGTGGCTCTCTCCCTCCCGTTCTCCCTCCCCTCTCTTGCGCATCCCTCCCTCTTCCCGCATCCCCCCTCCATCCGCCAGCTTCCCCCTATCTGGGGAGACCAAAAGGTACCGATACTGCTACTCCCCGGACCTCTCCTGGGGTGCGTTCTGAACAGAGTCCAGCGGTGGCGACGAGGGCCTCCCAGGATGCCCAAGAAGGGGAAAACGAGGGAAGGGCAGCGGGATAAGTACGTACCCACCCCCTTCTTCTCCTCCCTCCTTCTCTCCTGCTCCTTCTCCCTCCTTATCCTCCTCACCCTCCTCACCCTACAGCCTCGTCCTCCGCCCGCCTGCGCCTTGACCCCTTCCCCCTCCCTCCCGCTCCCCTCCGCCACCTCCCTCGTGGTCCTCCCCTCGCCCAGAGTGGCCAGGAACACAGCACAACTGCTCCCGGCACGCGGCGCACGCCCCCGCCGTGCTGCGCTCCTCTCGTGCGCCGAGGGTGTGCGTGGTCCAGCGCCCGCAGGGCGTCAGGGGAGAATCTCGCGTGGCCTTCTCCGACCTCCTCCTCCTCATCCGTAGCAGCAGCCCCCTTCAACCTCCGACCTCCTCCTCCTCCTCGTCCTCCTCCTCCTTCTCATGCGCCCACTTCCCTCCTCCTCCTCCTCCTCCTTCTGCTCCTCCTCCTCCTCCTCCTCCGCCTCCTCCAGTTCTTTCCCTTATAGACAACTGTTCCACTGTCGCACCCCGCGGCCAGTTGTTAGGGCGGGCTGGGAATTTCGCCTGAGACTTCCTCACCATTTACGACTCTGAGGCTAAGACATTGGAAACAGTTTCACAGATGGAGGGCGGGTCGTTTTCAAAATGTGGCTCTCGCCTTAGCGCCACGCGCATTAGTACTCGCCTCAACGCCGCGCACATTCGTTTAAACACCTTGCGAGAGCTTCACTGATTGAGGGCGGCTCCTTCTGAAAATGTGGTTTTCGCACTAGCGCCGCACACATTCGTTTTTCACATTGGCAAGAACTTCACGGATTCCCATGATCAACGTACCAGAAATTACGTTTTGGAAGGATGCAGGATTATGCGGGTGCACACGTTGCATTGATTCGCGGTGTTGAAGTCCCAGGAATGGCGATCTGGCACGATTCAGGATCGCTAACACACAACAATCAGGTTGATCCGTGGCGTTGGAATCCCCAGAACACTGTTTTGGCATGCTTCAGGGTCTTCAAACGGCTGTCTTCCAACGAGGCAGTTCCTTGAATGCAAATGCAGCGTTGTAGGGGCCTACGAAGAAGGAGCTTGGAGGGAGGGCTGAATCCCAACTTCGCTGATGACTCTTGGGTTTACACTGGTCCTCCTCCTCCTCCTCCTCTTCCCCGTCCCCCACTCTCGTTCAAACCGGATCCTCACACAGCTTCTGGTCGCCGCCCTGACCAATCACTCGAGCTGCGTCCCGCTGTGACCACTGCCCCCCGCCCAGGAGGCCCTAGCGACACAGACAGCGCCCCCCCTCCGACCCTCGACCAGGCTATCCCAGAATCGAATCGATGAGTCGGACCGGCGATCCAAATGAATCGGATCGGAGGAAATTGGCACCCGAGTCGGGAGAAGCCGAATCGGCGGAAATCTGCAGGCTTGTAAGGTCTCAAATGGGACATCGGAACCCTCGGAATCCGAAGTCGAATCGAACCGTAATCGGAAGCCATCGAAATTAAATCGAATCGAATCGGAGGAGTCGAAACGAGCCCTGACCTCCCACGTGCCCCCCCCCCGCCTGCCGATTCTGCAGGCGCTCGGGACCCAGGACTGGGCCCGCCCCCCACCCCTGGCGCACGGGCCGCTGCGGAGGGGGGGGCCCTCTATCTCCCGCTCCTCCTCCTCCTCCACCTCCTCCTCCTCCTCCTCCTCCTCCTCCTCCTCCTCCTCATGCTGCCCCTCCTGCTCGCTTTCCTGGCGAGGGGGAGGGGGCATGGGGAGGGGGAGGGGAGGAAGGGCGGGGAGGAGGCAGCGGGGGGCGGAAGAGGGACAAGAGGGAGGGGGACAACGTCGAAGGCAAGGGGAGGGGAGGAACGGGAACGGGGGGCGATGGGAGGGAGGAGTACGGACAGGCGGGCAGGGGGATGGGACAGATACGGGCCGAGGGATGGAGGTGGAAAGGGAGGGAGGAGGCCATCCGCCCCCCCCGCCGCGGCGATGACGACGACGCCGACAAAGCCGACGGCGCGACCCAGCGCGCCACGGACCTGACGGCGACGGCGGCGACCCAGCGACCCGACGACGCCGAGGGCGACAGCGGCGAAGGTCGAGAATCTTTTTGACCGTGCCAGGGCGGAGCCGCGAAGGAGCGGCACGTTTCGCCGCTGTGGCCCCACCTCGGCGCCTAAAGGCTGCGAGCCTGCAGCGTGCCCTACCTATCCGGCCCTCTATGGGAACCGCGCATGTGTACACTGACCTAAGGTACGCAGGCCTTCGCCCGAGGCATCCCATATGGGGTCCGAGTAGATGGGATTGGAAGATTCGCGCCGCATCGCAGATGCATCGGCGATATGGCTCGATGACGGGCCCAACTTTCTCCCCGCCGCCGTCGCTGACGCATCGCTAACGTCGCCGACGCATCGGCGATGTATCGGCGGTGAATTGGCGATGCATCGGAGATGCGGCGCGATCCTCTGACTCCATCTACTCGGACTTCATCTGGGAGATCTAGATAACCGAAAGAGCGTATTCTACCGCTGCTAGCGGAAAACCGAGGTCACTGGGGGTTCCCATCCCGTCCCCCCCACCCCCCCTCGAAAACTGGGGCGGTCACTACCGGTTCGAACCCCCCCTCCCCCGCCCAGTCCATCATGAAAAGGGAGGGGGTCACTACCGGTTCGAACGCCCCCCCATCCCCTCGCCGCCAGCAAACGATTCCCGCTCCTCGGGACAGTGGGACAGTGGAGGGGACACTGGGACAGTGGCTGGGACAGTGGTGGTGGGGACAGTGGTGTGGGGACAGTGGGACAGTAATGGGGACAGTGGGGACAGTGGTGGCGACGGTGGTGAGGACTGGTCAGGGGACAGTGGGACAGTGGTGGGGACAGTGGTGGGGACAGTAGTGGTGGGGACAGTGGTGAGGGCGGTGGTGAGGACGGTGGTGGGACAATGGGACAGTGGTACAGTCAGTGGTGGGGACAGTGGTGGGGACAGTGGGACAGTGGCGGGGACAGTGGGACAGCACAGTGGAACAACGGCGGGACAGTGGGGACAGTGGTGGGGACAGTGGGACAATGGTGGGGACAGCGGGGACACTGGGAAGAGTCGGACCGTGGTGGGGACAGTGGTGGGGACAGTGGGGACAGTGAGACACTGGTGGGGGCACTAGTGGGGAAAATGGGGACATTGATGGGAACAGTGGGGACGGTGGGATAGTGGTGGGGACAGTGGGAACAATGGTGGGGACGGTGGCGGTCGGGACAGTGGTGTGGGGACAAGAGTACAGTGGTGGGGACAGTGGGACAGTGGTGGGGACGGTGGTTGTGGGGACAGTGGTGAGGGCGATGGTGAGGACGGTGGTGGGACAATGGGACAGTGGTACAGTGGGGACAGTGGTGGGGACAGTGGTGGGAACAGTGAGACAGCTCAATGGGACAGCCGCGGGGACAGTGGGAACAGTGGGACAATGGTGGGGACATTGGTGGGGACAATGAGGACAAAGGGGAAAATGGGACCGTGGCTGGAAGTGGTGGGGACAGTTGGCCCGGGACAGTGCGACAGTGGTGGGGGCACTGGTGGGGACAGTGGGGACCATAATGGGAACAGTGGGACAGTAGTGGTGGGGACGGTGGTGCTGGGGACAGCGGGTGAAGGCGGTGGTGAGGACAATGGTGGGGACCCCAAAGTCGTTTGCTGGCGGTGAATGTGTGGGGGTGGGGGGGGGGGTTCGAACCGGTAGTGACCTCCCTGGTTTTCTGGAGGGGGGGCCGGTAGTGACCCCACCCGGTTTTCCAGGGGGGGAGGAGGGGGCGGAGAGGAAGAGAGGGGATGGGGTTTTGCCGGAGGAAGGGAAGGGAGGGGGGGGGGGGATTCGAGCAGGGGGGGTGTGATTTTCGGAAGGGAAGGGGCCCGCGGGTTCCGAAACAAGAGGGGGAGGAATTTTCCACAGTAAAGCAGCGGTCACGCTCTGTCAGATAACCATAGTGTGCAAATGTTACACGCCTCCACATGCGCGCCGCAGCCGCCGCCTTTGCTGCTCGTCCTTGCCCTCGTCGTCGGCCTCGTTGCCGACGTCGTCGTCGCTATTTCCGTCGTCGTTGTCGCCGTCGGCTTCGCGCTCAGGGCTCGAACACCACGGGCCGGGTCTCTGGCAGGGCGGGGAGCCCGGTGACCCCCTGCGGCGACGCGGGGGGGCCGTCCCCTCGTCTTCCCCGTCCTCGTCCTCCGGGGGAAGAGGATCAAAACCACCTCCCCCTCATCCGCCTTGCCCTCCTCCTTTCTCTTCTCACCTCTCTCTTCCTTCCCTCTCCGCTCCTCCTCTCTCATATTTTCCTCCTCCTCAAACCTCCCCTCCTCCTCCTCCTCCTCCTCCTCCTCCTCCTCCTCCTCCTCCTCCTCCTCCTCCCTCTTGCTCCTGCTTCTCCTCCTCCTCCTCCTCCTCCTCCTCTTGCTCCTGCTCCTGCTCCTGCTCCTGCTCTTGCTCCTGTTCCTGCTCCCCTCCCTCCTCCTCTTCCTCCTCGTCCTCTTCCTCCTCGTCCTCCTCCTCCTCCTCCCTCGTCGTCGTCCTCCTCCTCCTCTTCCTCCTCGTCCTCCTCCTCCTCTTTCGTATGTCTCTCCAACTCCCGTCGCTCACGCATCGTCCCCATAGTTGTCCTCATCCTGCTTGTCGTCTACCACCACCACCACTTCTGATATCCTCGGTCTTGCTCCGTTTGAATATCATATCTGCCTTTCTCCCCATTTCCGCTCTCCCCCATTGATATGTTTCATGTAACACACCTTCACGCCTGACCACCACACGTGTCGGCAGGGCGGGCCAGGCGTGTTGCCGCTTAAGAGTTACCCACACATTATGATCATGAATTTTGACATGTGTCGCACATTCGACGATGGAGAGCGGCCCGTTCGCAAAATGCTGCTCTCGCCGACCGTGACGCGTCCTCTCCGCCTAAACATCCTGCAACACGTAACGCGCAAATTGATGGAAGAGCGGCTCGTTTTCATAATGGTGCTCTCGCCTTAGCACCGCGCGCACTCGTCTTACTACAGCCTCTGGAGCGTGGCTAGAGCGCGTTGGCTAGCAGGTGGGTTGCGCGCCTTGTTGGACTGTGCCGCGCCGCGAATCCAAGCGCGCAGCTTTGTCCCCAGCAGAACAGCAACGCAAACTTGCGTTTATGGGGCCGCGGAGAACGCCAATGCCCCAGGCCGCCTGATCGTGCGCGTCGTAGAGCTCGCTGTAGTCAGCGCCCGCGACCTCTTTCGCGTCCATCATCATGGACAGACCGCGGCCCTCAGAACAGTCACTGCTTCTTGGGGCCGCCAGTAAAGTACTGGGGTGCTCGTGTGCAGTGCGACTGTCATCGTCAATGGCAGGAGTGGGCACGCCTGCGCGCTCCAGCGGTGCTGTTTGTTCCCCGGCGGAAAGCCCCTCGTCGCCCACATTGGCGGTCGCCGCCCCAAACCTGGCCGCCCCTGCCATTCGCCCTGCGACCCGGGCTTGCTCTTCGGCGTCGGCAGTGGACATGGCGTGCTTTTCCCTGGTGTTAACGTCGATGGGTTCCGCCGCGCGGCCCCGCAGCGCCTTGCCCTACTGGGATGCGGCCAGAATGGCGCGCCCAGGTCAGCCACTGCCAAGCTAGCGCTGCCAGCCCCACTGCCCAGGCCGTCCGCGGCACGAACGGGGGGGTGGGCAGGGCGCCCGCTGCCGCCCTGTTCCCTCCCGGCCTCGGCGAAGCCCGCGTCCTTCTAGAAGACAACATTGCGAATCCGGGCAATGCGGGCCTCGATCTCCCCAAGCTGCATCCCGAACGTCTCCAGAACCGCCTTGACCTGTTCCGCGCGTGCTTCCTGCTTACTGACGCGGTCGGACCGCAAGCGCTCCCTGTGGGGCCCCGAAGCGTGCGGGGGGCGTGCCAAAATGAGTGCGGTGGGCGTGCGCGAACGCTTGCATTTGGGCCATCGGTGGGGCTCCCCATGGGGCCGCGAAGCGTACGACTGGCGTGCCAAAATGGGCGCGGTGGGCGCGCGCGAACGCAAGCATTTGGGCATTCGGTGGGGCTCCTTTATTACGGGGCGACGAAACGCGTGCGGAACGCGCCAGAATGGGCGCGCGGTGGGGCTCCCTATGGGGCCCCGAAGCGTGTGAACCAAGATGGGCGCGACGGGCAGCCCCTGCGCGCCGTTCGCGCGCGGCGCCATCTGCCAGCGTTTTCCCGCGCGCCCCCCCCCCCCCCCAGCCGCGCGGCGCTTGCGAGGCGACTGCAGCCGGCGCCTCCCCGCGCGCCGACATCGGCGCGAGACGTGGGAGCGGCGCCGCGCGCCGAGCCCAACGCGACACGTCGCGCTCCGATATCCAGCCGACCACACGACGCGCGAGTCGCCCCCGTCGCGCGCGAGCGCTCACCGAGAGGGCCGGGAAGCCGCGCGGCGCCGCGCGCCGACCCCTAGCACGAACAACGCGGCTGCACCGCACGTCTTCCCAGGCAGCCCCCCCCCCCCTGCGCTGCGGCGGCGGGGCGGTTTCGCGCGCCGCGACGCCGCTGCGACGCGACTGCAGGAGTGCCCCCGCGCGCTCGCGCCTCGCCAGGCGCAGCCGAGGCAGAATGGGCGGGGCTGGGGCACGGGCGTCGCGCAGCGCGCACAAGGACATCCCATCCCCGACAATCCTGTTGGGGGGTCGGGGCGCGCGCGCTTCTCGTTGGCGATTTGTGGGGCTTTCAATTAATT
>CAUYUJ010022315.1:562168-569668 GCA_963575745.1 Prorocentrum cordatum | reverse complement strand
AGGGGCGGCCGGGGTGAAACTGCGCGCAGAAGTCTCGCTCCACCCGCAAAATCTGGCGCGGCGCTCCAGGGGCGAGGGCGGGGCGCAAGTTCGTCCGCGGGCCTGGGCACGGTCGCCGCCGTCGGCGCGATGTTCGCCGTCGCCGCCGTCGCCGTTGACGCCGTTGTCGTCGCCGCTTGCGCGGGCGCCGCCGCCGTCGTCGCCGCCGCCCTCGTCGTCGCCGCGACGCCCGCGCATCATATGGCCAGCGGTGGGTCGCGCGCGACGGCGCGCGCCACTGCGCGCGCATTTCCGCTCGTCCGACAGGGGCCCGGGCGGGCGCCGCGCATCATTTTTCCCACCCGCAGCTGATTTAAAGTAATACTGGGACGAATGCGCCTCTGATGTATATCTCATTCTCTCTCTCTCTTTTCGATCTCTCTCTCTCTCTCTCTCTCTCTCTATATATATATATGTGTGCATCCTTCATGCTCCTCTCTCTGTTTATTTGTTTCTCTCTTTCTCTCTCTGTCTCACTCTCTCTTTCTCTGTGTGTGTCTCTCTCTCTCTCTCTCTCTCTCTCCTCTTTCTCTTTGTCTATGTATCTCTTTATGTATTCAGTGCTTTTTATATGTATTTCTGTATGTCTTTATTATCTCTCTTTCTCTCTCTGTCTCTCTCCTCTTTCTCTTTCTCTTGTTTTGTTGTTTTTCTCTCTCTCTCTCTCTCTTTCTCTCTCTCCCTCTCTCTCTCTCTCTTTAAAAACAACTCTCTCTCTCTATATTTCTCTCTTTCTCTCTCTGTTTCCTCTCTCTTTCTCTCTCTCTCTCTCTTTTGTTGTTCTCTCTCTATCTCTGTTCTAATATCTCTCTCTCTCTCTCTCTCTCTCTCTCCTCTCCCCCCCCGTCCCCCTCCCGCTGCTTCGGCGGCGCCTGGCTGGCGAGAACCAGAGGTAGCACCCGGCGCGCCGCGCGGCAACTCGGCCCCCCGCGCAACTACCTCCGCGACGGTGACCCTGCCCAGCAGAGGCAAGCGCGGGCAAGGATCTCGGCCGACCCGCCCCCGCTGCGCCGCCGGCGCAAAGGGGCGGGGGGGGGGCCTGGGCTGAGCCCAAGAGCGAGCGGCCGAACAATTGGAGAGACCCCCCGCCGCGCGCGCGGCGCTGCGGGCCCATGGAAGTGGGAGCTCAACCCCGCGACCTGCAGGCCGCCCTCGCTCGAGACGAACTTCCGCAGCCCTCCCCAGACCGCCGTCAGAAGGCCGTCGAGAAAACCCGTTCGAGGCATGCGCCGACCCCGCCACGGGCGCTTGGTGAACTTTCGCGAGCACTGGCGGGGCGTGCTCGCGCCCGGCCCACCGCCCCCTCGCCGGGCCAGGGTTCGGCGTGCACTGCGGGCCAGAACACTGGCTGCACCAGTCTGCCCGAGTACGCGGTCTGGCGCAATCGACGCCACGTGTCGAGACCATGGCGCTGCTCCATCTCGCCGCCACGGCAGAGGGGCCCGTCCATCTCTTCGTCGATGACCAAGCCTTTGTCGACGGACTCGGGACTCTCCTCGAAGGTAAGCGCCCCGCAAACCAAGGGCTCGCAAGCCGACCTCTGGCAAAGAATTCGCCTGGTGGTCCAAGCCAAAACTTGGCGCGTTCTAGCGGGCCCACTCGGGGAGCAAGGGATTGAGGACGGCCGCATCTCACCAACCATCGAGACAGTCAGCGGCTGCGCTGACGACCTGGCCGGAGCGGGCGCCCGCGTGCGCTCCATGCCGCAAGACGTCACCGACGCGGTCAAGTGGTGACGTACATTCGCGGCCGTCGTTCGCAACAAACAAAAGCCGCCGTATATGACCGCCGTCACCGCGCGCACGCATGTCCGCATTCTGGCGGACGAGCTGGGAACTCCAGGTCGGAAATCCGCCAGGTGAAACCCATCCCGCTCACCACATGAAGCAGCGGGATCAGCCGCCACGCCCCGCCCGGCGACCCGCCACCCGCAAGGCCTACCCGGGACAGGGTACTACGATGAGCTTGGCGATCCATGGGGAATGCCCCCCGAAAGCTTCGAGCGTGACGAGGGGGATCCACTGGGCCTTGGGGGGGGCCCGACAACGATGAAGACCGACAAGCCTCATCCACCAAATTGTCACGACTGCAATGGTCACGACGCGGATGGCGATAGTCCACCTCCACGTCCTGAGAGGCACATGACGAAAGTCACCCATGAGGAGAAAGTTAACCAAGACTCTATCTCAGGCGCCACACTGCGACCAACGCGGGATTACACAAGGGCGGACCAGACGGGAGCCAGTGCGTACCCGTCCGTCTCCCCCGACACAGGCAGCCACACCCCAGTGCACAACTGCGACAACAGCGCAATCCGTTGGGGAAAATACTTGCGCATCGTATGCGAGGGGTCGCGGATCGTCTCTCACGGGCCACGTCCGTCGCCCCAGTCTGCTGGGCTTGCCAGCGCCGTCGCGCACCCAATCCCCCAACGCACTGCTTTCTGCCACTGGCCAGATCCCCCGCACCAACGGGAACGAGGACCAAAGACCCTAATACCACCCACAAAGGTGTAGGCGCCCGAGCGACACCGGTGAAGCGTACCGATCGGAAGACTGCCGTCTCGCAGCGCTTCAATACGGCCAAACCACACGCGCCCAAATCCGGTGTCTTTTGTTTCGGGGGTGCTGAAAGTACACGACACGTCCTTATCACCACGTCGCGGTCTCGCTTTGCACCCTGGGTCCTCGTTGACCACGCCAGGCGCCAAGGATTGTCCACTCATGCAATTCACGCGACCCCGGTCGCCACAATAAATGGGCGCAGCGGGCGCGAGTACCCCTCACGCCTGGACGGACGCTCCGCCCGAACGGTTGCGCTCTCCCTGTTCCTGTCCCTTTGTCCCTCGCTCTCCGCCCCTCCCTTTTGCTCCCTTTCTGTCTCTCCCTCTCTCTCCTCCCCTCCCTTCCCCGCCCCCCATCCCTGTCCATTGGGTGCCCGCAGGAACCCACTAGCACCACTCGAACATATGTTCAGCAGAATGTTTGCTGGTGGGCTCTGGCCGAAGGACCTGTCCCGTGCCAAAAGACGCACCAGGGGACAAATATCCGAATGTATAAATATCGTTTGGCGAGTTGGCCATTTCCGCTTCCGTTTCTCCGTCATAATCCATTTCCTTCTCCTCTTCGTCTTCCTCCTCCTCCTCCTCCTGATTGCCATCCTACTCCTTGTCTCCCTCCTCCTCCTCATCTTGCTCCTCCTGTTCCTGCTCCTCCTCCTCCTCCTCCTCCTCCTCGTTCTCCTCCTTCTATTCCTCCTCCTCCGTGCGAGGAGGCACTGGAGTGTCAAATCCAATTCCTTTCCTCGCTTCCAAATATCCGATGCCGTGACTTGAGCGAAAAAAGTGAACGGGTCTTACGCGCAATGACATAGCGACCTCAAGCGGTGGTTTACGCGGGCCGGCAACGCGGCACGCTACGTTGGAGACGAAGGCATTTGCGCGTGACTTTACGCGGGCAACTTCTGCGCGAATGTCCGCGCAATCGAACCCGTACTCCCGCGTCGCTTCTTTGTATCGGTGCGCGGGCCCCCGCGGAACCCCGACCCCCTCTCCGAAGCCCGTCTCTCGCCCGTGATCCAGATGGTTTCTGGACGGCCCCGGTAAGCCCAGGAGCGGCTGCCCCGGGCGCCGAAGGCAAGCAAACGCCCCCCCAAAGATCTTTCAAAGACGCCCAGACGTCTGCTCACGTCCAATCGAATCCATGACCGTCACAAGAATGTTGTTCCCACCATTTGTTTCACAAGGGTCTAGGCTTCCCTTGGCGCCTGGGGCCGCATGAACGGCCCGCCGCCAGGCAGCGCCACTCAGCGCGCGCGGAAGCGCACGCGGGCAGTAGCTCATTCTGCTGATGGGGGCTCTGGACAGGGACTCTGGGCCCAGAGTCCCCTTGCGCAAAACATTGTCTCAAAGAGCGACCAAGGACCAGACCCGACCCGCCGGGCGCAGGCCCGCAAACATCGCAGCCGCAGCGCTCTCCAGGGAACCCAGTAAGGGCCATTCGCTCATCGACCTGACAAGGTGGGGGCTCCATCAACCTCGGGCTTCTGCTTGGGGAGGGGGAGGGAGGGGAAGGGGAAGGGGGAGGAGGGGGAGGAGGGGGAGGAGGAGGAGAGGGAGGAGGAGGAGAGGAGGAGGAGGAGGAGAGGAGGAGGAGGAGGAGGAGGAGGAGGAGGAGGAGGAAGGAGGAGGAGGAGGAGGAGGAGGAGGAGGAGGAGGGGCCCCACTCCCCCGCCCCGACGGGTCCTGCTTGCCCTGCGAAATCTGCTGCAAGGCGGCAATGGAAGCCCTGGTGTCCTCTCCGCCGCGCCGGGGCGCCGGGGCGGCGCGGGCGGCCCGCGCCTGCTCGTTCCCCCTTCTCCGCCAGCCCCTCCCTTTTCTGACTTTGGCCAGATTCAGACGGTGTGAAAGCGCAGCAGCATGCAGAGAACGAGGCCGACTTAGTCGCGGCGGCCTGCACGCTGGACCTAGGCGAGTCAAAGGGAAATGAGACAGGCAAAATCAAACACATAGAAATGTAAAGGTCCGCTGAGGCATAGTATGCGCTCACCTGGTCCGAGAGGGGGTGATGAACGTGAGAGCGATCCATCGATCCCACTCCTGTTCCTCCTCCTGCTGCTCCCTCCCACCTCCTCATCCTGCTGATGCTACTCCTGCTCCTCCTCGCGGACTCGTGTCCGCTCGCCCTCCCTACGCACCACCCCCATGGCGCCGGTAGGCGAAGGCTGCGAACCTCCCCCAGGCGCCCGCCCCCGCCGGCTCGCCCGCGCCCCCACCGCCCGCCGCCGCCGCCCTGCTGCCGCTGCCACCTGGCGCCCCTGCAGCCCGTCCTCTATCCTCGCCCGCTCTTCTCTCAATCCTCCTGCCTCACTCCTCCCTGACTCCTGGGCCTCCTCATTTTTTCCTATCACCTCGCTCCCTGCTGCTGCCGCTCCTCCTCATCCTCCTCCCTATTCTCACTTCCTCCCCTCTTCGCCCCTCCTCCTGCTCCTGCTTCTCCTTCTTCCTTCCTCCCTCCTTCGTCCAACCTCGTCCTCCTCCTCCTCCTCCTCGTCCTCCTCCCTTCCCCATCCTCCCTCCTCCCGCTTCCCGCCTCCCTCCTCCTCCTCCTCCTCCTCTCCTCCTCCTCCTCCTCCTCCTCCTCCTCCTCCTCTGTCTCCAAGCAGGCCAGAGGGAGAACCGAAAGAGCTTGGGGTGGGAGGCGGGGAGAGAAGGATGTAGGGATGGAAAAAGGGGGAGAGGATGGGAGAGGATCGACGGAGGGGAAGTGGAGAATGTGTAGGATGGAGGGGGTTGAACGAGGAAGGGATTTATCTAGATCCACCGCCTGGGGTGCTTCGATATTCGGGGACTTTGGGGAGGGATGAAGGGTGCCTATGGCACGCACGACGTCTTTCAACCTGTGCGTGATGTTCACTCGCATTTTGCACTGAAGCCTGGCACGTCTCCAGCAGCAGCAACATGCTGATGGGGCCGCCCAACCGGCGTGAGATGGATATTTGTTTTGCCCTCCGAAGGAGGGGGGGGGGCAGACGGGAACGGGAGGGAGAGCGAGAGGGGATGAAGCAAGCGAGGGAGATGGATCGGATCACCCTTGCGGGCCTGTCCTCCCACTCCCAACAATGTTCGGGTCAATGCGCTGAGTCGCGCAGGCGCCCAGGCGGAGAAAGAGGGAGGGATGGGACACAGGGGGGAGAAGGTGGAAGGCCGCGAAGGAAGGAGGATCACCAGGAAGGACATGGGTTCTGAGGGAAACTGGGCCTCCCAAGACAAAGGCTTCAGAACTGTTTCTTTGGCGGGCCCAAGGCTTCATGGAGGGCCCCTTGAGCTCCAAAGCGGAAACACCTCCAGGTCCAGTTTCCTTGGGGACCCCATCGGTTCAAGCCGACGAAGAAGAGGACGACGAGGGGGGATGCGGGAAAAAAACGACGGAAGGTGAGGAAGAGGGACGAGCAGGACGTGGAGGCGGGCGAGGTGCAGGGGACCGCAGCGCCGCTCGCAAAGGCCCTCTTCCTACCTGGCCGCCATGCCTCTGCCGGAGCCCGCGGTCCTGAGCGGCGCTGCCTTGTGCCCGCCAGAGTTCCATCACCTCCTCGCGGATACAGCGAATGGCAGAGCGGGAAGGGAATGGGCACACCATGGTATGGAGAGACCCCGACACCTCGCGACAGGAAGCAAATCTCGCAAGGGAAAATATTGGGCGGTGTCTCGAAAGGCCTCTGTCGGGGCCTGGGCCCGTAAGCTGGTCCCGGGAGCGGGTCGAAACTTCTGCAGGGCCACGCAATGAGATTAGACGACATCAAATCCCTGATTGTGGGGGGAATGATTGCACGCCGACTTGCATCACGCAGCCCACCACCTGGAACGCCTGGTCGAACTCGACATGCGCGAGCACAACAAAATGACAGGGGAGGGCGGATGGGTATGAAAATGTTACACCCTTCCTTGGGCCTCAAGGGGAGGACCTCCGGGGACCTCCATCGCCACCTCGCGCATAGGAATGAAGCGGAGGCGCGTTGGCGGCCCGCGACAAGAGGGTGGGATGAGGTGGAGCGGCCTCATGAAACTGCAAGGGGCTTTTCACGAAGGGTCGGCCCCGTCTGGAAGACTCCCCTGAAAGCTTCGAAAGGGGCGGGGATGTTTCTGAGAGGCGGGATACTTTTTTTGAAAAACGCAGAAGAGAACGTACCACCACCATCACTTAGTGGGAATGTATTTGGTGGCCTTCCAAGATTGTCAAATTAGTGTTACAGGGGGGGCACGCAAATGGAGGGAGGAACGCGCGTTTCCCAAACGAGACAATGGGAGGCGAGCGCGTTGCTCACATATGGTATGTTGCTCGATTCGAACGTTCCATGTCAAACGGCGGCTCTCCCATGCTTGCGGCGCAACTCTGCACGTGGCCATTGAATTGCGCCACGCACGTCGCGCGCGGCAGCCTTCCGCTCAGCCATTCTGAGGCGCAACACTGGCGGGCGGCCAAAAATTGCAATGCATGGGCATGCCCCAAAAGTGTACCTAAACTGCCGGGGTGGGCCCCAAGGTGGCTCGAAAGTGCCCCAAGGGGGTCCAATGACGCGGCGCACTCAGCGAAAGAACCCCCGAAACTGCATCCACTGTTTGGCGGGGCGCGGCGGCCGCGCGCCCGCGGCCCGGGTGTCGCCGCACAACCCATCGAGGTCTGACGCTGCTCCATCACCTGGATAATGCCGGATGTTTCGCGCGCGTACATTCCACTGCGCAGTGGAACGCTGGCACAGTCCCCGCTCCGAACACATCCAAAAAAGTGCAATGCAAAAAAGGGCCCCCAAAGGGTCTCTACAATGTGTCCACGGTGCTGCTTTTCGTTGCCGCGTATGTGTAAACCCCATTACCACCCACCCCGAATTTACTAATTTGCGGGGTACCAGCATTGCAGGACAAACCGCCGACCCCAGAAAAACACTGCAGAATCCGACGACCCC
>CAUYUJ010022315.1:472168-557168 GCA_963575745.1 Prorocentrum cordatum | reverse complement strand
TCGACTGCACCTCGACCAGGCCCGCGAGCCGCTGCTCCAGCAAGGCCCTCAGCGACGCGCCCGAAGACCGCGCCTGCAGCCGACGCTATCGTGGCCAGCGGGCGTCGGGGGCGACGGCCGTCGTCGTCGTCGTATGAGGAGGAGGAAAAGGGGGAGGAGGAGGAGGAGGAGGAGGAGGAGGAGGAGGAGGAGGAGGAGGAGGAGGAAGGGATCAAATAATAGAAGACCGATCGCGACGCCGGTGGGCGCCGTCGACGTCGTCAGGCGCTGGTCGTGATGGTCCGTCGGGTGTCGGAGTCAAGGTGAGTGCCAAGGTTGGGGCCAGGGTGCGTCGACGACGACGGCAGCAATTTCGGCGGCGACGACCTGCCAGGCATGTGCGCGCGCGCGGGGAGGCGCCTGCTGCTCCAGCTCCTCCAGCCGCTGGGCCGCCGCGGCGGCGCCCACCTTTGTGGCGCCCTCCCGCTGCGACCACTCCTGGAAGGGAGGGAACACTGTGCACGTGCATCGGTCCTGGCCGCACCCATCCTGGGCTCAAGGGCCTGGCGCACTTGTAGAGGCCTCCCAGATGTTGGAGTAGATGGGATCGGAGAATCGCCGGGTACGCCGATACATCGCCGATGCATCGGCGACGCCAGCGCTGCATCGGCGACGGAACCTCGGCCTCCACATCGAGCCGCATCGCCGATACATTGGCGATGCGGCGCGATCCTCCGCCCCTACTCCAGATTTCGTAATAAAGGGAGGGGGGCCTCATTTCGGGGGGGGGGTTCTTCCAGGCTATCTTGGAGGGCCTGGGGGGTCTGGGGACGATGTTTTGGAGGGTTCTCCCACGGGGGAGGTCTGAAATGGCTTGTCTTGGAGGGTCCAGACCCCCTCCCTTTTATTACGAAATCTCGAGTATCTACTCGAACCCCTCTGTGAGGCCTAGAACTTGTCTGGCCCGCAGGGACAGACGGCCCGGCGCGGCCGAAGCGACGGCGGGCTGCGCGGCAGCGAGCTGGGCCATAGAGGCGGCAAGACCCGGCGCACACGTGGCTTGGCAAAGAGGGGGGGGGCATCTACACCGGCCGTGGGGCCAAGCTGGGCATGGCCAAGGCCCGCCGCCGCCGCCGAGGTCGGCGAGACCGTTGGTAGAGGAACAAAAGACGGCATAAGCATGAACTTTCAGAGGTCCGCGCGGATTTCTGGGATCGGCGCTGGATCCCCCTCCCTGGGGCGCGGAGCGCAATGGCGCCGGAGGCGCCCCAAGGGGGCCCCACCGCAGATCCGAGATATCCGCGCTGAGCTCAGAAAAAATGTGTTTATGCCGTCTGTTCTTCTTCGAATCGTCGCCGTCGCAGGCCGTTGCTGCTGGCACTTGTTTTGGATCGACTCTCAAGCGACAAGGAAAAGAGGCTACGCGTTTCGCCCCAAGAGCCTTTTCAGGCAGTCAGCTTACCGTGCAGCATCAAACGAGCATCGTCGACGATGGGACCAGAGGCGGAGCGGGAAGGTGCAGTGCACAACGGGAGTTTCACAAAACTCCGAAACCACCGACCATGCCGAAACTCAGTAACCGGCCGCCGCCGCCACCGTGTGCCCTTCTCGCCGCCGCCGTGCGCCCATCTCGGCACGCGGCGCCTGCCGCCGCCGTGGGCCCAGACCCCCGACGTCATGATTTTGTCATAACGTCGGCCCCCAAGAGGTCTGCACCCCAGATTCTCATCCTGAGTTGTTTTTAGACGGTCCCGAGGCCGGGTAAGGTGAGGGGCAACGATAGGGGGGGGGACTGGCATAGGGGGGGGGGTGAATCGACTTGGAATCGGCGATACATCGCCGATATATTGGCGTTAAGCCCCCGGTAGCGAAACCGCACCTTCGTGGGCGGGGTGGGGCTATCAGACCCCTATCGGCGATCCATGGGCGAGTCGGGGTCGATGCATCCCCCCCCTGCCTGTGCCCATCCCCCTTATCGGTGCCCCTGAATGTAAGGGCCCTGGAAGCCGCACACAGCGGGAAACCTCCCGTCGTGCCTCTCTCATGATCCGAGAGGTGTGCGCCCTCCTCGGGACGCGGGGCCCGCCCCCGCCGTGGAGGTCGGCGTGGCCGTCGTCGCCGTCGGCGGCGCCCCAAGCCTCGCCGCTCGACAGGGCGCTCCTGCTGCCGCCGCGGCGGCGCGGCGCCCGCCAGCGGCAGGCGGGCCTCCAGCGCGGCCACCTGCGGGAGCGGCGCCGGACCAGGCGCGGGGCGCCGTCGGGGCGGCGGCGTGGTTTGTTCGACGGTCGAACAGCACACACACACCCATACTCAGAGGGGGGTCGGAGGGAGGAGGACTGGTTATGGGTAAGGGTGCGAGTTGTCGGATCCCGGCGAGCGCTGCCGGTCGAGCGGGGACCCCCATCCGACACCACGCACCCATAGCTCCCTCCGTCCCCCCTATGCGTATCGGCACGTGTTGTTCGTTCAGCAATTTGTTGGCGGCGCGCCCCGGGTGAAGTGAGAGGGGGCAGGCCTCCTCAGGAGGCGGACGGGCTCTTCAGAAACCCTCGCGCCTTCTCAGAAATTGCCTAAGCCTCCATTGAAGGCCTAGGCCGGAGGCCGGAGGCCTTCCGAGCCTTCTGAGAAGGCCCACCCCTTCTCACTTCTCCCCCACGCTCGCCGCCGAGGTTTGGTTCCCAGATCTCCGACAATATGTTTTTTCCCATCCAGGAGTGTATCCTCGGTTTCGGCCTCTGGGGTCCGTTTTTGGGACTCAAGACCATCAACGACGGATCTGGGACGAGCAACTACCTCCAGGGAACGGGTCGGGCGCTCCAGGGACACAGATTGAAACAATTGTATCGTCGAGTGTATGGGTTGGGCCAAGGGTCGGCTGGGGAGCTCAGGTGGGTGCCCAGAGAGAGGATGTGTTATTTTTTCGTTAGTCTCGACCCGTCTTTGGGCACTCAAGGGGCTGGCCGAGGGCATTCCGTCGTGATTATTTCGATGCATCGGATTTCCCGGTGAGGGGCGAGCGGGCGTGAGAGGTGAGCAGCACGGGGAGGCGGCGAGGACGAGGGGTGGGTTGGGGGGAAGTGGCGAGGGCAACGAGGGCCGACGAGGGGGGAGAGGCAGTCCCCACTCGCATGTGCGCTGCTGTTGCCCTGCTGGCGGGCAGAAGCGCGGCACGGGCACGACAGTGCGCAGGGGAATGCGAGGGGAATGCGTTCAGTGGCGCAGTGGCGCAGGCCCAGCAGGCAGGCGTCCCTGTTGTGAGTCCTTCTGCTGACACCATGCTGTGCGAATGTGTGTGTGTGTGTGTGCTCCCTCTCCCTATTTCTGGGAGGGGACATGGGCGACGGAGGGGGGGGGCACTGCTTGGGGGCACTGGGGTGTGGTTATCCGCCACTGTGCCTGCAGCACGTTGAGGCGTGGAATAATGCCGAGAGCTGCCTGGCGCGCGTTCATGTAGCTTTCTAAGGGACCACCCACTCCTCGCTCAGCAGGCAGGCGACTGCGCCACCCCCTACTCCCAGGGGAGGGCCTGGGCGGCCGTGGCGCCTCCCTGGGGCTCTCCAGTGCTTCCATGGCGGCGCGGGAATCCCACCCATGCCGCCAACAGGCCTCCAAGACAACCCAAGATCGCCCCAAGACGTACAAGATGGCCCCAAGACTGCACAAGAGGCCGGAAAGAAGCCCGAAGAGCGCTCTAAGAGGACCCCAGAAAGAGCCCCAAGAAACACAAATCGTTGATTTCCCACTGTATGTGTGTGTGTGTGTGTGTGTTTATGCCATCGCAGTTTCTAAACTCCGACGCTTCAAGACTGCCCCAAGGACCCCCCAAGACTGGCCCAAGACGGCCCAAGAGGCGCCAAAGAGGGTCCCAAGACGGCCGATGAGGGCCCCCAAAAGGCCCCAGAAGCGTCCAAGACAACAAAAGAGAGCCCCGAGAGGGGGAACATGACCCGACAATTCGAGCCCTTTGTCTGAAGAGGTTTTCAGGAAGCCCCAATAAGCCTCCAAGAAGTCCCAAGAGGCTTCCAAGAGGCCACCATGAGGCTCAAAAGAGACCTAGAAGATGCACCAAAGAAGCTTACAGAAGGCCCCCAAGAGGCCTCAAACTGCCTCCAAAGGCCCCCCAAGAGGCTTCAAAACTGCTTCCAAGAGGCCCCCAAGAGGCCTCCCACGAGATCCCACCGAACATCCAAGAGGCTACATACCCACAACCCAGGCGTGGTGGCGGGACTTGCCGTAGACATCTGGATATTGCTGTTGTTGGGGCCACCATCTTGTCAGCAGGAGGCGAGTGAAGAGGATGTCATGAATTTCCCTCCTCCCCTCGTCCCCCTCTCGTCGCAATCAAAGCGGATTTCCTTACCCCTTGCGGTCTTGCGCTTGGAATGCGCAGATCCCCGCTCGCACTTTGGCACACCCAAGGGCTACCAAGAAAGGTGGGCCCACGCACGCGGTGGGAGCACCGGTGGGCTTGACCGTCCGCTATCCCAGGGGATCCAATTATCCCAAGAAATCTGTCTGGGTTTGCCTTGGGTCCCTTGAACTATTGCAACACCCGCTCAATAGCCTCGTGAAAGGAACAGGAGCGGGATAACGACGAGGATCGCCTTGTGTATTCACGTCGAGTACAGTTTGAGTTTCGAACGCGTCTGTACATCCAGGATCGATCGATCGACCCCGCTGCGTTCGGGCGTTGGCTTCTGGTCACTACACTCGCGTAGCATGGTACGAAGAATTCGTGCTTGACGCGATGTCAGATTATTGCGAGGCTGCCCAGAACTTTGAGAACGAAGACCTGGTTTAGGCCCTTCTTCATGATTATCTCGCTCTCCCCCCGCTCGGTTATTTTCTGTCCTTGCGCTAAATGTGAAGACTCACAAGCCGCCAGGGCAGGTCACTTGCAGGCTGCTCCGTTGCAGCTCTAGTCACCAAATGCTTTTCAACACGCGCTGGGTTGCATGGAACTCCAGGCGCGTGCTCCAGTGCATGCCGAACCTCTTGACCGATACAGGGCAGCTGGAAAGGCAGCTGTCGGCACTTGTGCTCCTTCAGAGCTGTGTGTTCTGAAAGCTCGACATCAAATATTTGTCCATGTCAGGCGAGCACGGCTTGTTGATCGAATAATGCACCAACCATATCGCTGAAGACCGAGAACACTTCCGAGCTCTTCTTCCCAACATTGTCCGCAATCAATATGTATGTTTATCTGTAAGCCTTGACGCCCATCCTTTGGTCTACAAGGTACTCCGCGGCATGGGCATGTGCTTGTGTTGCAGTGGCGAAATGTCGGACCTCGTCTTTCACAATACGAACGAGAGGCCATGCAGGCTCCGCCTGGACATTCGGCGCGAATATGGCATTGCATGCTACGACCGATTTCGCGACGACATCTTGAGTATCAACTCCAGGCCCAACCAGCACCAAGAGATGTTACTGCGCATGTGAATTCCAAACCGCTTGGTTGATTCGACAATCGATTGCATCCTCTTTGTTAGCACGATCATTTTGGATCCCAGATTGTGGGTTTGCAACAAGGGGGACCACGATGCCATGGGGCACTCTGTCCATGTGAAGCCCACGTCCGTGTGGGCACCGCTGTGCAACTCTTCGGCGCATCCGGCACTAGTAGACGCGTCTTGGTCTAGAGGCTCTGAACAACGATTGCGCCGTAGATGCACGTACTGCCGCACTTCCAATTCCCGGGTGGCTGCTGTCAGATCCACTCGGGAACTTGTGCCCTCACAACATAAATTTGCAAGATTCTGACACGCCGTCGTCTATGGCTCTCTCCCGCTACCGACCGCGGGTTTCATCCAGCAGGATTCACGTGACGCACAAGTTCGATTGGTCAGTTGCACGCATTTCCAATGCAATCGAATGCGCAGTCGACCGGTGGAGATCAGACGACCACCTCAAACTTCCATTTACGATGCGCCCGCAGATTTCGTGAAGTCGGGGAGTTGCCCACCACGCACTCACCACGCCCCCACCACCCCCCCCCTGGGTTTTTTGTTTTTGGGACCCCGCCACCCGACAAATCCGCGCCTGGAACCGACCTTGACCCCCCACCACGCTCCCACCAAGTCCGACCCCCGCACCTTCCTGGGAGCTCTGTTCTTGAGACCCCCCACCCGAAAATTCCGCGCCCGGAGCCGACCCTGACCCGTCAGCGCGCACCCACCCCGCCCCCACCACGCTCCCACCAGGTCCGACCCCCGCACCCTCCTGGGGGCTCTGTTTTCAGAACCCCCACCCGACAATTCCGCGCCCAGAACCGACCCTGACCCCCCGCCACGCCCCCACCAGGTCCGACCCCCGCACCCTCCTGGGGGCTGTGTTTGGGGAACCCCACATTGACTGTTCTGCGCTCGGAACCGTCCCGGACCCCGCACCACGCCACCCACCACGCTCCCACCAGGCCCCCACCAGGAAAAAAAACCGCACAATCCTGGGGGTTATGTTTTTGTGGGACCCCCCACCCGACAATTCCGCGCCCGAATCAACCCTGAACCCCCCCAACACGGTCCCACCAGGTCCGACCCCCGCACCCTCCTGAGCGCTCTGTTTTTGGGATCTCCCACCCGACACTTCTGCGCCAGGAACCGACCCTGACCACTCAGAACGCCCCTGACATACCCTTGACAAGCCCCCACCAAAAAAGATCCCCACCACCTTCTGGGCGCTCTGTTTTGGGGACCCCCCACCGGACAATTCCGACCCCCGCACCCTCTTGCGGACGTTGTTTTTCGGACCCCCCATCCGGAAATTCCGCGCCCGGAGCCGACCCTGACCCCTCACCACGACCCCACCAGGTCCGACCACCGCACCCACCGGGGGGCTCTGTCTTCGGGACAACCCACCCGACAATTCCGCGTCCAGAACCGACCCTGACCCCGCACCACGCCCCACCAGGTCCGACCCCCGCACCCTCTTGGGGGCTCGTTTTTTTGTGTATCCCACACCCGACAATTCCGCGCCCGGAACCGACCCTGACCCGCCTCGAACATCCACCATACCAGGGCTGCCAAGCTTTCTGAATCCCGGCTGATCCTGGGGATTCGCCTCTCGAGCCCCACAAGAGAGGCGTCGCGGCGTCAAGCTGTTAAGGCGTCGCGTCGTCACGCCGTCTACAGGCATCTGGAACAGACCTCAATCACACATTTCAGTAGTATATATACACATACACATCCATATCACAGATCCAGAACAGACATCGGCTACTGACATACATCAGAAACAATTACCGGTAACACATCAAACTTGCACATAGAGAACTGGCATCGCTGACATGCATCAGCAGCCTACATCAAGTACATACGTCAAGGATCCATGATCGCCAAAAATTATGTTCATCTGGAGAACAAGCAGCCGAAACACCAGCATTTTACTCGCGGTCGCTTGGTAACAACAATTTAATATCTCCCTCCCTCCCTCTCCTCTCCTCCCAGGATCCCCCCCCATCCTCCCCTCCCCTCATCCTCCTGCTCCCCGGTGCTGACGCAACTGGCGCTTTGCGGAGATAGGCGCCCAGTTTCCTTCCTCCCGTTTGCACTGCTGGCACAGGCGCGCGCGGAGAGGGGCAGGGGAGAGGGGGCAGGAGAATGGAGGAGTATGGAGGCGGAGGAAAAGGAAGAGGAAAGAGGAGGGACGAGGGAGAGGGAGGGGTCCTGCCATGGACTCCAAATTCCAGTGCACCCCAGACCACGGGGCTCCAGTGTACACCCAGGGAACTGGCGCGCCAATGTACACCCACCAAACGTACGTGCCAATGTACACCCGGGGAACCGGCGAGCCAATGTACACCCACCAGCCCAAACACGAGCGGCTCTGACGGAGTCGGAATGTGTCCTCACACTGGGCATGGTCATTGCAGCAGCGAGGCCTGCCAGACCGGGTGTTCGCTGGGACGGATTGCGAGGATGCCTCAGGCGAAACGCCAATGTACACCCACATGGGGATCCCAATGTACACCCGGTCGCGCGGAGGACCGACAACGAACTCGATGTCCAACATCGGAGTCCAGCGCCGGAGCACCACCGTGCACCCCCAGCGGGGACGGCCCTGTGTGCACACACCAGAAGCGAATCCCAGCGTACACCCCCTGAAAACGAATCCGAATGAGCACCCGCTGGAAATGAGTCCCAGCGTGCACCCCTTGCAAACCAATAGCATGTTGGGGGTTGCACAACGATTGGGAACGGGACGAATGATCCTAACTGCTGCCACCGCTTCCCCGCCGACCCCAGCGCCCTCCTCCCCCCCGTTCCGCCCCCCCGCTCCGATGGAGATGATGGCGACCATGGGTCGAACGTCGGAAGGCGTCTCATGCTCTGGACTAGAAAAGACGAGCATGCAACTGCCCAGGAAAAACAGACGTCCACGACAACAACGCTCTTCGCGCACGCCACGCGGAACAAACGATCCAAACGCAGCTCAACCCCAGAAATTGCAAAATTTAGCATCGAAAACGGGGCGGGCACATGAAAAAACGGAAGGTCTGAAAACTTTGTAGCAGTGTGACATAGCACGTCCGGTAGCGACAATGATTTGCACCAGTAACAGACGCTCCGAGGGGCATCACCACGAGCAAACATGCATAATTAGTTGTTTGTCCTAAACGGTTGGACCCCGCCCTCCCCAGTCGGCTTGGGTTTCTCCTCTCCCTGCTCCTGCCTCTGCTTGCCCTTCCCTTTTCCTCTCTCCCGCTCAAGCCTTCGGGGCTCAAAGCCCTGGAGCCGACCTCAGGAGGTCTGGGCGCCCGCGGCGCCCGGAAGCGTGCGTGCCATGGCTGCCCGGCGCCCGGCGCTGGCAGGCGCGGCACGCGGGCTGGCCGCGCTGGTCACCAGCGCAGCCGCCTACGACTGGCGCGGGCCCCTCAGCTCCGCTGTCGCCCGCGCCAGTTGGGGCCACCCGGCTGCGGCCCAGGAGGCCCCGTTCGGGTACACCGCGCCGTACTACGACGACTCCGAGTACGGCATGGAGATCGGCGAGCACGAGGAGGAGGGTGGGGATGCAGGCAGCCCCCAGGCGCCGCCCGACAGTGGGCCGCCGGGAGCGCCGCCCCCGCCCCCAGCCCAGGCCGCCGGAGGAGTTGACAATGGCAGCGACCCCACCAAGGACCCAGGCAGCGAGGAGTCTTGGGTGGGCGGCTGGGGTGTCTGGGCGCTGGGATTGAAGCCACTGCGTGAGGGCACCTGGGCCTGGCGCCTGAGTGGCATGGGCGGGGTCGCCTACGAGAAGCTCGACAGCCTTGGGGGCGCCTTCTCCACCCATGCCGAGACAGGCTGGCTGACCAAGGATGGTGGATGGTTCTTCTATGCTCTCGAGAAGCTGGGCCTGACGGTCTTCGGAGCCGCTTGGCCTGCCGTGGCATGGACGTTCATCTTCTTGGCTTTCCTGGCGGTGCTGGCTTTCCTCACTCACATCTGTCGTACCCTACTGGCCCCCTGCGCAGCCGCCCTCTGGCTGATCGGTCTACTGGCGCGGTGCACCAAGTGCCGCCGGCGAGAGCCTGGCGACGCAGCTGCCGAAAGGTACCTGCCGCCGGCTCCGCCTGCCCTTACCCAGATCAATTGGATGGGGCCAGAGACCGGACCAGCCACGACCACGGAGTACTACAGCAAGAAGGTGAAGGGTCGTGGGACTGGGAGGCGACCTAACGACGTGCTGATCAAGATCGACGACCACGTGGCCCGGTTGAAGATCGACCTTTCGGAGCCCAAGCGGATCGACCGGAAGGGCCTCTGGATGGACTACCTGGGCGTGAAGGGGGCCAGCTCACGCGCACTCCGTCAGAAGCTGGAGTCGCTCGAAGGCCGTTCCATTCACCTGTGCCGCAACCTGGTTTGTAGAGATCAACCTGGAGAAGTTCACTGTAAAGAGTACGCTGCCTTGGATTCCGAGGCGATCGTGGACATCGGCTCCCACGCCAGGTTCACCTCTTGCCGGGGCGTCTTCCTGCTCTGGCGGACCGTCGCCGACCTGGGGAGGGGCATCTGGAAAGTTATCGTGTTCCTTTACTGCATCCTCTCCTGCGGTTGCTCCCTTTGCTGCCGGCGCCGCCGCCGTCGCAAGACAGGCGCTGCGGAGCCAGGCGTTGCAGGGAGCATCGCAGAAGTTTTGGATCAGGAGTCAGAGTCGGAGGTGGAGGCCGAGGACAAGCCATGTGAAGCTGTTCGGGTGGGTATCGTTCTACGTGGCGGCGCCCGCCCCTTGGCACCCGACGGTTGCAGGGGCGCCGCGGAGGCCGAGCCGACCACCCTGCTCTTCGAAGACGGGCAAGCTTCAGACCTCCCGCCACCCAGTGACGGGCGGAATTCGTTCGCCCATCTCTGCGCACATCATGCCCAGGTTTACCGAGCATCTCGGTACCGTGATAAGTGTTCGCAGGTGACTTGCTACCGCCAGGCAGTTGGCAACGCAGAGGGCGCACCACTATGTCTTCTTCATCTGGGTGGAGAAGCAGGTCGAGCAGCGCAGGCAGCCGCAGCCGTCCAGGGCCGCGGATTCCTCTCGAGCCCGGGCTTGCGGCGTCGGACGGTTCGCAGTCGCAGCCCACGGGCGCGCGAGCAGGGCATCCCAGTCAACGCAGCTCCCCCCGCAGACGGGGCACGGGGACCAGAGGGCCATCGCGGACAAGCAGCCCCTGGGCAACACCGACGGGGGGCCTCAGCTTCGCCGCGAGGTCCACCTGTTGGTGTCAGGTTTGCAGCGCCGCCTTCTCCGAGGGTGCCCCTCCCGCGAGACGCCAGCCCTGCCCCCGACGAGGAGATCGAGCAAGGTGACCCTCTCGTACTGCGTGTGCGAGTCCACTGGGCCGCCGGCCCGCAGTGGGTTATCTTCTTGGGGAAGTCCCGTCCAGGGGGAGGGCCCACCGGAGATGGCAGCACGACTGTAGTAGACGTGGAGGAGCCGCGCTGCAAAGACTACTCGGCGGAAGGCCAGGAGAACGTCTGCTTCGCCCTCAAGACCGCGGGGATCGAGTACGCTCCCGTCGCCAGCGACCAGGGAAGGCTCCCCGCAGGCTACCTGGAGGAGCTCTTGTATCACCCACCACTCGGGGCCGAGGAAATGGGGATCGGGGTGCACGGCGTCGTCGTGAGCAGCACCATGTGGGAGAAGCTGCGTCCTTGGAACGGGGTCCCCGTCGGCGGGAAGACCAAGCGTATCGGCCGCCCTCAGTGGGCTCAGCTTCGGGCCCGCGGGGACTTGCTCGTGTGCCGGCATCCAGCGGGCACCTCAGGTGATGCCCCCGGAGTACCGCAGCCCACCTCCGACGAGCTGGACACGCTACTCAAGAAGCATTGGGCGAGGCTTGATCGCAGCAGTTCCCCCAAGCCCCCATTCGGCGTCGGGTGGGGCCTGGGCGAGGAGGGTGATCTGGCCTCCTCAGTCCCTCGGCGCTCTTCCCGCAGTCCGGCGGGGAAGGACCACGAAGAGGAGAACACCGGGGAGGCCATGCTGGGGCTGTACCTCGCCGCTCACGAAGAAGGATCGGACGACGCCTCGGCGCTACAGAGCGTGGCGGCAGGATACGACGAGGACATCACCGTGGTCTTGGGGCATCTCATCAAGTACACCAGGCGTCTCATGCGCAGCAGCGGGACCGAGGAGCGGGCCAAATACCAGGCGCACATCGACAGGTGGGAAAGAAAGTTGGAGCGGGTTCGAGCCGAAAAAGATGAGGGGGTGAACCCACCCCTCGCTAGTGGCCTCTTGAAGCTAGACACCGAGCGCAAGCCCGACGCCAGCCAAGAGCCCAGCCAACCTGGAGTTCCCCCTGGGCTGGACGCCGCCACGAGCGCTCCGCCATTGCCGCCGCCGGCTACCCCGCCTGGCGTGCGCGTGCCGGGAGCGACTCGCTTGTCCCCGCCAGGTTTGATGCCCGGCCTTGTACCGAATCTCGGGCAGATGTTCACTAACCGGAGCGCTTACGGCCACGGAGGACTGGTTAAAACCCCGGGGCAACCCGATCGTAGGTACGCCGCAGGAGCCGGTGAAGGTGAACCCTCAGCCGCTTTCTCCACCTACGCGCAAGTCCTCCGGAACGGTCAAGAACAGCAGCACCTGGACAACACGCGGCTGCTGCAGGCGGCGGACAGCCTCCGCAGGTCCGGCGAGGAAGAGAAGGTAGCGCAGCGGGGCACCCTCGGCGCCATCGGACGTGCCGAGGAGCTGGACGTGTACCTGGCGCGGGGTTGCGACACCCTCGACGTAGAGGTCTGCGGTACCCTGACCGGGCGGGAGTTGTTCCATGGCCTCAAGCGCGCCTGCGAGCACGCGAAGCACGTGATGCAGGCGGCGAACTGGCCGACGACGGTGACGAACAGGATGGCGCACGGCATCGCCGCCTTCTGTTGGGGGGGGCGGGACCACAAGGATCTGGCCGAGTGGTCGATCTCCGTGGCCGATTTTCCCCATTGCAAAGCAGAGGTGTTCGACGCCTACACCATGCCCACCACGTGCAAGCTCGAGCCGCGCCCCCGGCACCCGGTCGTCTTCTCTCAGTGGGTGAGGCAGGCCGAGAACGCCATCACCGTCTTCGGGCTTAGTCTACGGGCGGATGCACGAGCCCGAGAGACGCCGAGCCCTGGAGACCCTGCGCCTTGCCTACGAGGAGGACGACGTGGCCTTCCCAGCTGACTATGTGCACAGCCTTTGGGAAGAGCTTGCTGCAACCTGGTGCGAGCAGCTTCGGGAGAAGCGAAGGGAGGTGTGCCGCATCCTGGGGCTCACCAACCCGCGCCGGGAGGACATCAAAACCATCGCCCTCGCCCCTACAGGGCCGTCTGGGAGTGCGTGGCTGACCTTTCCGAACGTGTACGACCTCGACGCACCGGACGGGTACTGCCAGGTGGTGTGCGTCCCTCGCCAGGCCCGGCGGCTGCAGAGGTTCCTCCATCAGAACCTCCACGCCGGCCCCTCGAGGACCCCAAAGGTTGGGAAGGCTGACGAACACGCCCCAGCAGATCAGCAGGCGCCCGCAGGAGCTGGCCCAGGCACAGGAAAGGCAGGGGCCGCCGTCAAGAAGGCTGCTGCCAAGAAGCGGCCCGCCGCCCGGGCGCACCCAGCAGGGGAGGCGCTGACGTCCAGCGAGATCGGGCGCTCAGTTCAAGCATGCCCCCCGGGACAAGAACGGGAAGGTCATCTGCTGGGACGCCTGCACATGGGCTGGCTGCCCCAAGGCGGCAGGGACCTGCGCCCACCCCCACGAGGCCATCAAGGGGCTTGGCAGCTTGGACTGGACCGTGCAGGCGCAGCTCATCAGGCGCGGCGGCCTGAAGTCTGGCGCTAAGGTCGACCCCGCCTCGGTCGACGGGCGGGTAGCTCAGCTCAGGGCCCGGGCCAAGGCCGAGGCGGACAGCAAAAGGGCTGGGGGAGGCGCCGGGGAAGGTCCCGGGGCCTCTGCGGGAGGCAGCCGAGCGGGAGGCTCGCCGGCTGTTTGGTCCCCCCCAGCTGCCTTCGACGAGATTCAGACCACCGCCCTCGAGGAGGAGCTCAGGCAGGCCGTCCAGGGCCCCGAGGAGGACTGGTTGCTGGACGCCCACGCCAACGCGCCCGCGGTGGAGGGGACCAGTGAGACGACTCATCCAGCTGCTCTCGAAAGATGGAACATCATCGAGAAGATCTTGGAGAGCGGGACCATCGCGACGCTGGGCGACATCAGCGACTACCTGCATTCACACGCCCTGGCCAGGCTCGCACGCGCCAGCTCAGAGGGCATCTCCCTGAGCTTGGAGGAGGTACTGCTGGAGGCGACTCGGGACGGGGGGCCAACCCTCGCCGAGGAAGCCGGTCGGGCCCTCGACAAGCTGGGATCAAAGGCGGGGAGGAGCAGCACCCAGGACCTCAGCATTGGAGGGGCCTCCTGGGACGAGGAGGCTGGGGTTGGCCGCGGGAAGCTCACGGTGCAAGACCAAGAATGGGACTATCTCGACTTCCAGGACGAGCTTCAGCCCGACGAAGAGATGAGAACCCGGCTCGGCCTCAAGGAAGGCGACGCAGAGCTCAGGCAGTGTCTGGTGCTCCACATCGCGGCCGCCCTGCTCTGGGAGGATAAGGAGCCTGATGCGCCGGCCGTGAAGGCCCTGGCTGCTCAGCTCCGCCGCGAGTTGTGGGATGGAGCCACCACCGCCTCCGCCGCATTGGGGGACGCACCTCCCTTCGTCTCGCCACGTGAAGCCGAGCTCCGGATGCGCTGCCACGATGTCCAGCACCCGCACCACGACAAGGACTTCAGGTGCATCTCGGTCTTCCCCCTGAGTGCCCTCAACACGACCACCGTCCGGGTCTGGAAGATCAACCACTGGAACCAGCTCGAGATCGACTCCGTCCTGCCGACGCAGACCAGCGAAAGGGAAGTCCACGTCATGATCCACCGAGGGCATATGCGGGTGCTCAGGCCACCGGTCATCGGCGGCCAGAGTCCCAACAAGCGAGGCCGGGCATTTGGGGAGATCCTCAAGACCTGGACACTAGCTGGGAAACCCGTCCGCGAGCTACTCACAGTCGGCTGGGAGATGTACCTTGATCCCGTGATCCCTAGCCGGCCCCCGCCCTGCATGCACTGCAAACGTATGCAGCAGGCTCAGCTCCCAACGCGTGAGGGCGCCGTCGGGAACCAAGAGCTCGAGGAGGAGGACTTCTCCGGTCTCCCACCACTCCTGCGCAGACCCGCCTTCGCGTGGGGCATCCGCACTCGCGAGATCTTCGCAGGGACAGGGAACTGGACCAAGGCGATGCGAGAAGCTGGACTCCAGACGGCCCCGTCCGTCGAGTATTTCCAGGACCCCCTGGCCCAGACCGGGCCCCAGGAGGAGCACGACATCCTCGATCCCCAAGTGCGAGAGAGGCTCCTCCTCGACGCTGGGGCAGCGCCAGGCCCCGACGAGGCGAACGTCTACCAGTTGGCCCCCCCGTGCACGACCCACTCAGCTTGGTGCCTCAAGAACGGCGGGACCCGCACGTTTGAGCATCCGGACGGCGACGGGACGGTCCAGGCGGAAATCGACAGCAACATCATGGCCGATTTCGCCGCCGACCTCTGCGAGCGCCTCGACGCCAACGATCGAGAGTGGATGCTCGAGAACACGGCCAGCGACGGACGCTACCCGAAGATCTGGGACAGGGCCAGGATCAGGCAGCTGCAGAAGCGCACAGGAGCACGGATTATCTCCGTCGCCATGTGCGAGTGGGGGCTAGGGCCCCCAGAGGAGCCTGCGAAACGGCACCGCAAGCTGACGTTCTGGATGGTCTCGAAGGGCCTTTACCCTTGGGCGCTCTCTCTGGCGAGGCGCTGCACCAACCAGCACGAACACGTCGCCCTGGAGGGGCCTCTCCCCTACGACCTGACCCAGGCCCAGATCGACCACTACAACTCCTCCAAGCTCTCGCTCAGCCAGTCCGAGCAGAAAGACATCCTGAGCCTGACCAATCGATTAGCCCTGGCAGGCGTGCAGGCCCAGGGTCTCGCCGCAGATACCAAGACCCTGGAAACCCCACAGCTCGGACCCGAGCTGCTGCGCCCGCTGAACGACCTCGTCGGCAAGCTGGGGCCCGTGAACTTCCACTGGAGCCGGGTTGAACCACGCACCGGGAAGGCCTTCGAGGACCTCCCGGAGGGCGCCGTGGCCTTGTACTACGGACGCGATCGAGCCGACAATTTCGCGGCCAAGATCTCACACCGGTCGCCCCCGCGCCTGCGCGGTGGCGGGCGCATCCCCAGCGGAGCTCCCCCACTGGCCAAGGCACTGCGGGAGGAGTTGAGCACCCTCGGCTTCCAGGTCGGTCAGCGTGGACTACGTCGCACCCGCTACGCCGGCCAGTGCCCGACGAGGCTGTGCGCTGCCTGGGCCGAGGTCGTCAAGGCTGCGGGAGCGGGGACCCCCCCCGCGAAGCTCCTGAAGAAGCTTGAGCCCATCGTCACGACGAGGGCCTGAGACAAGATGGCGGCGGGAGCCGGTGACGGGGTTCACCTGGCGGAACCCCCCCCTCCTTTTCGCTTCCAGGACGTGCCAGTCACGGAGAAGGAGGCGGAGGAGGACCATCCAGCGGAGCTCAGAGGATGGCAGTGCGCGAACAGAGGCAAGAAGAGAGGAGGGTGGAAACGCAACACGGCGAAAAAGAGGGATCCCGACCGAGGAGCGCCACCACCGGGCCCTGGAGGAGATGGCGGAGACGACGAACCTGGGGGAGACGAAGGAGAAGGAGAGGAGGAAGAGGAAGAGAAGGAGCCGCCCAGGAGGGTCAAGAAGTCCAGGCAAGCCGAGCAGCAAGCCGATGAGCCAGTCAAGGTGCTTCTTCCACAGCGTGGGGACCGATGGATACCAATCCCGGGGGCCCCCATGTACGCGCACGAGCTCCAGAGCGTCCTCATGACCTGCAGGTGGCTGCGCGACGACGTCCTCAGCCCCGAGGAGCTTCGCCTTTTCGTCTACACCGACGAGGGGGACACCGCAGGAGCCGAGGGACCTCCCTTAGAAGACGACGATCGTGTCGAACCCGGGGAACGCCTTATCCTGTGGATCGGGAAAGAAGACATCGGGAATTGGGCAGCCTGGGCGCCGCGCTGGATCAAGAGGGCCGCGGACGAGGAGCGCGAGGGGGCGCCGTAGCACCGCGGCGAGGCCGCCCCCGCGTCCCACCGCAGTGTCACGCTGAGGATCGCCGACCGCACCAGCTCCCAGGGCTTTGGCAGCCCAGAGCTTGGCGCTGTCTGGAACAGGCGGGCCCCCCCACCGCACTCAGGAGGGAGGCGCTTCCAGCAGGCTGCCGCCCAAGCCCTCCAGAGACAAAGCCGCGAGGCGCCCGCTGGAGGGTCCAGCAGCGGCGGCAGCTCAGCCGACAGCATCAAGCTGGAGAGCATATAAGGAGGAAGCTCGAAGCCGCCAAAGCCGCCGAGGTAGGTGTCCTGGAGGAGGAGGAGAAGCGTATCAAGGAACTGCAGATACAGCTGGCAGAGGCTAAGGAGCGCCGCCGGTCCCGTCGTGCGAGGGATGCCGGCAAGCGCGAGGCAGAGCAAGCGCAAGCCGGGCATCCCCGCCGGGCCAGCTCAGAACCCCCCAGCGGGCAAGGCGCGGCCACCCCTCTCGATCCGGCCTGGGAGGACGAGACCCCGCTGCCCTCGGCCATCCTGGACGGGGAGAACAAGTGCCACGAAGCGGAGTGCATCTTGAATAACCTGCTCGGAGTTCCAGCTGGCGATCCCACAGGGCCTGATCGGAGGAGGAAAGCGCGGGAGCTCCTGATCGAGGGCATCAGCTCCATGTTCGAGGACCTACCGCGGAGCTGGACCGGCACCCCCTACGAGGAGCAAGGCGAGATCGCGAGCGAGTACGTTGACATCCTCGAGAAGCTGACCCGCAAGATGGTGAAAGCAGGGGAGCTGGACGACACCCCCGCAAAGAAGCGCCAGAGAATCGTGTATGAGATGGCGGAGGAGGAACCCACGAGCGACGACGCGGACTCCGCCGAGAGCTCGGAAGACGAGGTGGTGGAGAAGCCGCACGCGAGGACCGAGGAGGGAATAGACCCCCCCCTCCCAGAGGATCCAGATCCCCTGAGCCTCTGGCCCGGGCAAGCGGAGGCGGCCAGGCGGAGCAGGGAGGAGACTTTCCAGAGCTCTCCTGGGGCCAGCGGCAGCGGAGGCCCCGCCCCCGCCGCAGGCGCAGAGCCACCGCCGAGTGCACCTCCACCGCCCGAGGCACTGGAAACCCCCTCAGACCCAGCCCAGCATCGGAGGAGCAGACTCCCCGCCACGATCCCCCAGAAGGCCGCGCCAACGAGGAGAAGCCGCTCGGCCATGACAGTCGTGGAAGCAGCCAGGCGCGCCGCAGGCAGGTCGACGACCTCCAGCGGAGACCCCCCTACTGGGGGGGCAGACGCCGGCAGCGCAGGGACGTCCGGAGAGAAGCTCACACTCAGGCCCAAGCCGAGATCACTGGGTGCCCAGCTGCGCGCCACCTCCAAGGGAGAGCCATCGCAGCCCAGACCCCGCCAAGATGATCCAGCCAGGCCGCTCGTGCCCCCAGACCACGCAGTCAGGCCCCTGGTGAGGCCTCCAGGGTGGCGCCCGCTTCTCCCTGGGCAAATCTGCCGGCCGCCGGGGATGCCGCCGATGATGCCGCCCCCTTGGCCGCCCCCTCCGCGGGGAGGCCGCTGTGGGGGACCCCCTTTGGGGGAGGCGCCGGCGGCACCGACCGGTGGGAGGGCACAGGAGGAGGCGCGTGCCTACGTCAAGTGGTGCGCGGACCACCCCACCTTCCAGCCCGAGAAGGTGCCAGAGGTCGTGAAGCGGGGCAACTCACTCCTCCGCCTCGCCGGCAGCATCGAGAGGGCTGCCGAGTTGCTGAAGCACGCGCGGGAGGAGGTCCATGGGAACCCGCTGGGCGGCGTACTCCAAGAAGACGTGCAGAAGTCCTTGGACCCGCACCACGCCGCCTACCTCCGGGCCATGGCCACCGGGGGGGTACCCGTGCGACGCACGGAGGAGCGGACGCGCACGCAGGCCAAGTCGCACTCCTCGGCGGTGGACCACGCGCTGGAGATGTTCGAGAAGGCCTGGAAGGACAGCCGCTACGGCGTTGTCCTCTGGGCCTCGGACGAGGTCGAGGACGTGCTCGCCGCCTCGGCGCTGGTCGAGTCGCCCAGCGGGAGGGTCCCCAAGATGTTGCCGGATCGGACCATCTCGAAAGAGGGCCGGCCGATCCACGACATGCGGGCGGCCAACGCCTTCTCCCCGAAGGAGCAGCACCCGCCAGCGAAGCAGCCCCTCCACAGGGGGCTTGCGAGGCTCAGCCTCTGGTGGGAGGCGAGGCACCCGGGCGTCCAGCAGACGGTGGCGAAGCGCGACGTGGCCAGGGCCTTCAAGTGGCACCACCTGGAGCCAGCTGCCGCGCCAGAGTTCGGGACGAGGTCGGAGTGCCAGGGCGAGTTATCCTGATCCACGGCGCGCTGGTCTTCGGCTGGGCCGGCAGCCCGGGCGAGTGCATGGCGTTCGCCTGGGCGGCCAAGAGCGAGCGCGAGAGGAGGAAGCCGCCGGCGCCCAGGATCAACGATACCGTCAGGTACGCCTCCAAGTGGCTCATGGACGACGGGGTCGTCCTCGAGCCGCTGGTGGGCCTCCGACCCTGGCTCTCGGCCGAGGAGCTCGACGGGGCCATGGAGCGAGTCTGGGGCCCGGACGCAGTTAACGAGGAGAAACTGGACGTCGAGGGGGAGTTCGCGGCAGAGCAGTTGATCTGGGGCCTCCACATGAACTTCGACACGAAGGTGGTTAGGCTCCCAGAACCCAAATGCATCAAGGCTCAGTACCTGCTCGCCCTCCCGGAGCTCAGAGGATCCAGGCGGGCCCCGCTGAAGGTCGCCCAAGAGCTGCGAGGCTGTGCCCAGTTCTGGGCGTCAGCACAGCCGGCCCTCCGCCCCGAGCTCCCCGCCCTGGACCGGCTCCTCAGCAGCGGGGCGAGCTGGGCAGAACCGAAGGGTACGCCTGAGGAAGTCGAGCTCGCCTGGGAGGAGTGGGACGCGTCGGTGGGGTTTCTGAGGATGCTCTTCGACGTCCCTGAGGCCTGGAGCACGACCTTCCAGGCCAGCTTCACGCAGGCCCTGTCGGTGCGCGAACGCCTCGCCCTGCCGGGGACAGCACGTACCACACGGTGGACGGGCGGAGATGCTACCACCTCCTCGATCGGTGCCATCGACTGGGGGAGCGCAGCTGCAGGGGATGCCTCGCCGACGCCGGAGTACATGGCCACGGACGCCGGACCACTGCTCGAGGCCCTGAGTCACGCGGTCAGAGGCGAGAGTGGCGAGGAGGGCTGGATCATAGCGGTGGTCGAGCTGCTGGCGGTGGTCGCGTTGGCCACGAAGCAGGGCTCGAAGTGGGAAGGCGAGTTGGTGTTTTACGTCACGGACAACCAGAATGTGAAGGCCTGGCTCACCAAGAGAAGCCCCAAGAACGCCCTGGCCCGCCACCTGATTCGTCTGGTGGAAAGGATCGAAGCCATGCACGGATGCCGCATCGTCTCGTTCTTCGTGAGGACCTACCATAATGAAGTGGCCGACTGGCTTACCCGCGAAGAGGTCAAGAAGGTTCACGACACGCTGGCCACCTCAGGGTGGAAGCGCCTAGAGCCTCCCGCAGCCTGGGGCCAGATACTGGAGGACGCCAAGGAGCGCCTTCTCAGACTCCCTGGGGAAACGGGCCCCGTGGCCGAGGCTGCCCTTCGACACCGAGCGCTTCAGCGAGGACATGGGCTGCCGAGAGCTCTCCCGCTCCGCGGGAAGCTGGGTCGAGAAGTGGGGAGTCTCATCAACCCGTGCACGCAGGCCTTCAAGCGCCTCGGGGGATCGGAGCCCGAGGAGAACCAGAAGGTGGGATGGCTCATGGCGTCGCTGTCCCTGGACCCCAAGGGCCGAGAGATGGAGGCCTTCCTCGTCGCAGCAACTCAGGAGAGCCCTGAAGTGGTGGTCGTGGACGCCCCGACCGGGGTAGACACAGCCAGGTTCGAGAAGGCACTCAAGCAGCTGGGCTACATGGTCTCGAAGTTCGAGGTGGTCTGCACGCACCGCGGGGACGTCGCGACGCGGACCAGGCGGGTGCTCGTGGGCGGACGTCGGAAAGCGGGAGTGGGCCTGGCGTGCATTAACATGCCGCCGGCCTGCTCCCGAGCTGCCAGCGTCAAGCCTCTCCTGGACAAGGGAAAAGACCACCTGTGGCTCGACCAACAAGGCGAAGTGTCATGGGACCCCCGCATCCAATCCACCAGCGACCCCCTCCTCCTCAAGCCGGTCGGGCACCTCAAGAAGGATGGAGCGAAGCACCTGATCTACAGCGAGGAGGGGCCGGTGGGCACCATCCGCTGGCCTGCTTGAGTGCAGCTTGCTCTCACTGGCTTATAACTAGGGATACGAAATGCAATGTAAATACTTAGGCGCGCGCTACCGCTATCTAGTTGTAAACCAAATTCTATCTAAACCTAAATCCAAACCTAAATGTGTTAATGGTTGCTAAGTTTTTGCCAGTGTTTCTAAGTTTTTCTAAGTTTTTGTAAATGTTTGGGCACCCCACAAAAGAGAGTACTGGAAGGGGGGGGAAACCGTTTCCAGTTTGCTCAAGTGATGGCGACCCCCGCCAAAAGGCCGCGCCTCACTGGTCCGATTGTATCGGAATGTCTTCGGGTGTCCAGGGCTGACCTTGGTCGCATATTAGAAGTAGCGGAGAATGGCGGGGACATTGAAACTCTTCAGACGGCTACTCCATTTGGCGGCGTGATATGCTCATTGAGTATTCCAGCTAAGGAAGGAGAAGACGTAAAAGTCAACTATATAAACCCATTTGCGTTGATGTGGACACTGGCTGAAAGATCAACAGCGTTCATTCCATTCTTGCAATCTTGTCTCGCCTCGGCTGGATCCGACACGTTTCGCTTGATTCTATATAACGACGCCGCCAGGGTGGGGAACCCGTTGCGTCCTGACGACGCACGCAATGTAGAGGCCGTGTACTGGTATTTTTTAGAGTGGCCAGATTGGTTTCGGGCTCGCGAGTGCGGCTCCTTCCCTCTTTCGCATGCGTTGGTGGACAATGCAGACCGAATTAAAGGGGGCCGCGGTTGCTTGATGAAGCACATGCTAAAACTGTTTTATCGTCAGTTTGGTTTTGACATGGGCGTTGGGATTGATCTTGGCGATTTTCGTCTTCGAGCGCAATTTGCTGGGTTTCTCCAGGACGAGAAGGCACACAAATTCATGTGGGACGTTCGCGGGGCTGCGGGCCTGTTATGTTGCATGCATTGCAAAAACATCATCAATTGCGTTCCAAGCCGCGTCGCTGACCATCCCTATTTGCGCCACTACTCCACAGCATTACCCCACGAATTTGATTTTCGGACGACACAGACGTTCATCGAAATGGTTGAGGGTTTGGCCGCCGCTGTCGGGCGGCTTACGCGGGCCCAGTTCGAGCAACTTTCGAAATCGTTAGGGATGCATTACAACGTGGGTGGGCTTGTTATGGACCCGCACTTGCGGGCAACGCTTCGGCCGCCCGAACACGCGCACATAGATTGGATGCACGCGCTGGTTGCAAGCGGCGGGATCGCCCAATTCGAAGTCAACGACGTCCTCAGGCAATTGGCTTCTCGTGGCGTTCCCACCAACACCATAGACGACTTTCACGCTTCAATCACGTGGCCATTTCGAGGGGGTAACCTACCGAAAGGATTTTTCAGCAACAGGCTCGGCAGTCAAAACAAACCTCTCAGATGTTTTCCCAGCGAGACTCTGGCAGCAGTGAAAGTATTGAGTGCGTTTTCGAGGGTAGATCGGCGCTGGCCAGCAGACATGATTGAGCAGAAGCGCTGTTTAGTACTATTAGAAACAATGTTGGATATGTTATGTTCGGGCGACACAGTGGCAGCTCACACAGACAAACTTTTTGATGCTACGCTCGCCCATCACAAACTCTACATTCGGCTGTACGTCCCGAGGATGGCAAAACCAAAGATGCATTTGATTTTCCATGCAATTTGGTCGATCGCCCGTCTGAGGAGAAGTTTAAACTGTTTCAGCTTGGAAGCCCATCACAAATCGTTGAAGGCTGCCGGCAGTCACGCTCGCGGGAATTGTTTCGAATCGTCCTGTTTGCAACGCGTTCTCGGCGCAACTGTTGCGCTTATAGATAGATACGCCTTTGAAAGTTCTGCCCTGCGGGGCGCCTGTTCCAGCATGCCATCTCTTCGTTGCGCACTGTTGGTCCTGGACCCTGGAGCTGGACACGACGTGCAGGTGTCAGCCGTGGCAGACACACCCATCGGAACACGTTTAAAGGCTGGCGATTGCATTCAATTAGGTGGTAGTGATAACACATTTACCTTCGGCATTATAGATTGCATCGGCTCCGTCACGTCGATGACGAAGCCAACTCTTGCATTTTTCGTTGTTTTCAAAGAGCTCCAACGAATTGACGCGCGTGGAGTTTGGGCACTCAACGGACGCACGTCCTTGGCACGATTGTCAGATGCAGTTGCTGCGCTGCCATTTTTGCCTGCACCTGGGGGCATTTGCCTCGTGCACTCGCAGTGCCCTTGGTTGTCAGTTTGAAGAAACTGATTGGATCGCACAGGAAAAAATATGTCCTGCCTCCTCCTCCCGAGGAGGAGGAGGAGGAGGAGGACGAGGAGGAGCAAATGAAGGACATGGTGAGGAGGAGGAGAGGAGGAGGAGGAGGAGGAGGAGGAGGAGGAGGAGGAGGAGGAGGACCTCCTCCTCCTCCTCCTCTCCTCCTCCTCCTCGGGTGGCTCGCCCCCGCAAGCCCAGAGGTTCACGTGGAGAGGCTCGCCTCTGCCCTCGGCTCGCCGCGCGCGTCATCCTATTGTTGCCTCGTCGTTTCATTTCTCCCACTCCTGCTGCTCATGCTGCTGCTTCTACACCCCCCTGCCCCCTCCTTCAACGCCCCGTCATTATCGCAATCATCGGCATCATTATCAGATCAATCTTCATATTATCATCGCACATTGCTGTCTCAATGCCACCGCTGCCACCGCAGCCATTTCATTTCTCGAGGAATGGCAGGTCGCGAGGTCACTTCGCAGCGCGCGCCGGGCGCGCCGCCCGACGGCAAGATCGGGCCCATTCCTATTGGGAGCGGAACTCTCACTAAAGCAGACCAAGATGAGATCTATGCGAAGACTGGATGCTGGGCTAGAACTCGCGACCGCGGCCGTGGTCGAATGTTGACAGTCACAGGCCCTGTGACGTCGCTCCGCCAAGCGCACGACGACGCCATGGCGGTCATTGCCAAGCATGGCGTTTCTGGCGGACGAAGGCCTCGAGCGGAGCAAGACGCCCTGCGCGCTCAGCAGCGCGAGGAAGCAGCCTGGCGCCACTCGCACTTCGCCCGCCACGAGCCGCCTGGGTTGCAGCCGGCGGGATGGTCAGCAACCGACTCGTCGATCTGGCAACCCGTTTTCCAGAGCACTGACTCATGGGGCTGGTGCGACTGGAGTGGCTGGAGCGCTGGCCAGCATGACTGGGGCGCAGCGGCTGCGGGAGAGCAGACCTGGCTAGGCGAAGGGCAATCGGAGCAAGACCCTTGGGCCGCTTGGGGCACCGAGCCAGCCTCGGCATCGGCTGAGGCAAGCTCAAGCTCGGAGTGGGCCCCGTCCAGACTCCTTGGGCCTGCAGGGTTTTTGGCGCCACAGATCGCTGAGGAGCCCGCGGAGAATATCGCCACTGAGGACGCCCGCAACGAGGATATGATCAAGGTGCAGCCGATGTTTCACACCGACGCCAGCAGGCAGCGTGAAGATCCAGCCGACGATGAGCTGCTTTCGCCTGCGTCTCTAATTGAATCCGATGACACATTGCCCACTTCGCACAGCGATCGCTGCGACGACGGCGGCGATAAAACCCCCGTTGATTCGCCGCTAGTAGCACCAGACTCGCAAACGAAAGCCTGGCCGCCTGGAGACTTGTCCGACATTTAGACGGGTCTCTGCGTCGCGATGCAAAAAAAATCGCTATCATCGTCATCTTCATCATTTCATTCAGGTGTAGATTTCGGAAGCCGAGGCTCGCCTCGTCGCGTGGCTCGCCACTGGGTGCGATCCCCCTTCCCCCCTCGTTCTCAAACTGGCGATCGACTTGGTTTTCACAGGAACCTCTTAGTTCAAGAAAAGCTTTTCGAGCTCCCGTCCTCCATCTGTTTCCCCTTGCCACCGCTGCCATTTCAGACTGTCAAGCGGGCTCGCCCAATTTTTGACAGATTGTCAAGCGGGCTCGCCCAATACTTGACTCATAGGTGCCAAGCGCCTTCATAAAGGATCGATGGCTGATGCTGCGGAACCTGCCGCCGCTGGGAGCGAGGAGGTTAAATTGGCCGTGTGTTCGTCGTGCGGCAGAGGCGACTTGCCCGCCTCCGCCATGCTCTCAGTGCAAGAGGCCGACCCCTTCACTGGGAAGAAAGCCCAGTTCCGCTGCAGCCCCTGTTCGGGGCTACGCCAGCGCCTGCTCCGCATTCAGAAGAGCACGACGATGCACGTCGCCGGGTGGGGCGACCTCAGCAAGGAGACCAAGACGGAGTTCATGGCAAATGCGAGGGGGCTCGCGGGAGATGAACTCGCCAGGAAGATGCAAGAGACGGTGGCGCAGGTCCAAATCAACCAGAAGTTCATGAAACGTTCTGCCAAGGGCAAGTTCAGGAACATTGCCGATGCCGCGAAGGACTATGTAGACAAACCCGAAGAGTGGAATAATATCCTTGCGAACGCGCCCCGCCAAATCCACGACTACAGCAAAGCCGAGCAGATCTGGATCCCAGAGTACGAGATGGAGGTCGGCGCTGGCGTTGAGGAAAGAGAAGAGAAATGCCGCAGGATAGGGGACTGGCCGACGGGGAACGCTCCGTACGCAAAGGCCAAGACCAAGGCGAAGGCGAAGGCGAAGGCGAAACAGAGAGCGCAGCCAGATGGCGCAGAGGCCGAAGAGGAGGAGGAGGAGGAAGCCAACGGTGACCAAGAGGCGGCGCCCCCTCAGCGACGCAAGAGGGAACGCAAAGAGCCACAACCACGCAAGGAGAAGCAGCCGGTGGACCTCACCGACGGCCAGAAGGAGCGCTTGGAGTCGGTCGACAGCAAGCTTGAGGTGGCCTCGATGGACCTCATCGCGGCGATCACGCAGGCGCAGCCGTTCCCAGATATCGTCCCGACAGCCCTGACATCTAAGGCCGAGAGCCTTGCGAAGACGATGGAGAACGCCATCGAGAAGGGCAAGTCGTTCAGCCAGGTCGGCAAGGCAATGCCAGGTGAGGTCGCGGCTTTCTTGAAAACGATCAAGCCCATGATCGACGATGCGTCCAGCCTGTCCAATCAGATGACGGAGCTGCTCGATCAGCTCGCCGACAATGTCGACTGACGGTGTTAGCGGGGAAGGCGGTAGCTTCGATAGCTCAGCATGGTGGCGTGCGGTGCTGCGTATGCATCTAGTTGCGGAATCAGGGGACGCCGTTTTTACTAGTGGCAGTTTGGGGAAGCACGCACGTTCTTTGTGATCGGCGCTATAGCGCACCATGCGATTTTCACAGTTTGCAGCATTGCAGCGTTCACCAGCTCTCGTGCACGAATGGCTCGCCACAGCTTCGCGTGAAAAAAATCATCAAGCATCTCATCCTCCTCATCCTTCTCCCCCTCCTCCTGCTTCTCTTCCCCCTCCTCCTCCTCCTCCTCCTCCTACATGTTCTTAACGCAGTAGAACATGTTGGCGTCAGGGGCACCAGTAATGATGAGCTGCATGGAGTGCAGGAGTGATCAATCCCACAAAGTGGGATTGACTTTCGCTTCGCATAGACTCTATTAACTTTATTGTTGTTGCATTGGCTTTTCACCCAGCTTGCCTGCGTGAGTCGTCGTCATCGCCGAACCTCGCCGAACCTTTCCCTTCCTTCCTTCTCTTCCTCCTCCTCCTCCTCCTCCTCCTCCTCTTCTCCTCCTCACCCTGTCCTTCATTGCTTCTCCTCCTCCTCCTCCTCCTCCTCCTCTTCCTTCTCTCGCGCTGCTCCTGATCTGCCACGTCGTCATCATCGTCGCCAACATCAGTTTAACTTCCTCGGTCCCACCCCAAAGAGATCTTGACAGAGGCTCGCCTCTGGGAGTGGCTCGCCACACGACCGCAACAGAATCACTACAGAATCGTTGGAGAATCACTGTAGAATCACTGTAGAATCACAAGGCGTTCCAGAATCACGATAGAATCACAGTAGAATCATGATAGAATCACTTGAATAACCACGTGAGAGGATCACTGTAGAATCACGGTAGAATCACTGTAGAATCACAAGGCGTTCCAGAATCACGATAGAATCACCATAGAATCATGATAGAATCATTTGGGAGAATCACTGGAGAATCACTGTAGAATCACTGTAGAATCACAGTAGAATCACTGTAGAATCACTCGAGGGAAGTGTGCCCAGACCTCCCCTCATCATCATCATCATCATCCTTCGTCGAGCTCGTCGTCGGCGTCGTCCTCATCATCGTTCGAATTTCGGGCTCAGCGTTTTCCTAGGTTGGCTCGCCACCCGACAAGGAGATATAGTAACACTGAGACCTGCGTTTCCCATGGCGGACCTGCTCCTCAACACTGTGAAGAGCGCTGTTGACTTCCTGGAAACCTACAAGGTGACCGAGGGGATCACTTTGGGGCAGGTCGAAGCTCAAGCCGCAGAACAGAAAGCCCAGCTCGAAAAGTCAATCGCAGAGGCCGACTCCATCTCGCCCGCAGTTGGCAAAGATATCTTAAAGGTGATCCAAGGGACCTCGTTCGCATCATTGGCACGACTGATCGCTGGGAAAGTTTCGGTGACGACGAAGACTTCCTCGAAAAAAACCAACGAGAAAAAACAGCAGAACCTCTTCCTCCAGAGATACATGACGCTGGACATGTGGAAAAAGTACCGCGACCCCGATACCCCCTACGCTACCGTTCTCGAGATGATGCTTGACCTCTGGGAGAAGATCGGGCTGAAGCACCCCTCCGAGCACACTGAGGTGCACGCCGTGGCAATCATGACGCTGCGTCTGGACGGGGGCGTCCAAGGGCAGGTCGTTGGGGGGGGGGGGCACAACCTACACACCTCTCGGATCCTCGGGCCCGCTCTGCCCCCTTCCCCAAGCCAGAAAAACGTATTCCAGGAGAGCACAAGGTTGCAAGTTTTTTTCGTCCCGAACCGAAACCTTCCTGGGTGTCCTCTTCATCTTCGGGTCCGTCCTCCTTCCCGGCTCCTCTTCCTCCTCCTCTCACTCCTCTTTCTCCTCCTCCTCCTCCTCCTCCTCCTCCTCCTCCTCCTCTTCCTCCTCCTTATCCTCTTCCTTCTCCTCCTCCTCCTCCTCTTCCTCCACCTCCTCCTTCTCCTCCTCTCAATCGGCGCATCAACTCAAGATGTCCGAACCTCCTCCTCCACCTCCGCCTCCCCATCCTCCTCCTCCGCCTCCTCCTTTCCTTGTCCTGTCCCTTTTCCTTGTCCTCCGCCTCCTTCTCCTCCGCCTTCTCCTCCTCTCCACCTCCCTTCCTCCCCCCCTCCTCCCCCTCCTCCCCCTCCTCCCCCGCCTCCTCCTCCTCCTTCTCCACCTTCTACCCCTCTTGATTTTTTCTGCCCTCCGAGGTCAACGTGAACGTGGCGGACGCATTCGCCAAGCTCAAAGATATCAAGGATGGCATCAAGGAGAGGCGCAAACACCGGCTCGACCATGCCCATTCGGGCGTGGTGAAGAAGTACGCAGCGACCCTGGTTGAGTTCAAGCGAGTTCACGAGGACATCTACGACTTCGCCTACGGGGACACAGAGGGCGACCAGCCAGTGAATAACGTGCCAATCGATGAGATTGCCATCGACGCCTTGCGCGCGAAGCTGCCAGCAAGGAAGAGCCATGGGTCCATCGCGCTGAGGGTCGGCAAAGTGAAGTGCTCGGGCTTGACCGTCGAAGGCGTGGCGAACGCTGTCCTCGCCGCTATTCAGCATCGGCAGCCTGTGAGTGGCGACGGCGTTCCAGGTCTCCAGATCTTCAACCCGAAGCACAAGCTGATGGTCGACAGCGGCCTGCAGCTGGCGCTTAGCGGGCCCGCCAGCAGTGGGGCCGCGCCGTCGATGCCCGCGATCTGTGACAGCCCGGCTTCCGTCCAGGTCAACCTTTCCAGCCCAGAGAGCGCGAGGACGGAGCCGTCGCCCGCGCCGGCGGAGGCGGTGCAGCCCAAGACCACTGCGGACTTGGCCGCGACGATGCTTGAGTTCACATCGAAGAAGAGCGGCGGCACGGTGATGAAGCGCCCCGCGGCTGCTGCGAAGGCGGCGCCCGAAGCCAAGAAGAGCCGTTCCGATGAGGAGGAACCTGAAGAGGAGGAGGAGGCCTCGGAGGAGGACGAGGAGATGGACGAGACGGACGAGGAGGAGGAGGCCGCGCCGGTGAGGAAGCGGCCAGCGGCGATTGGGATCAAATTGCCTTTCCGTGGGATCCCGAGCTCGCGGAGGGAGCCGCAGGTGGTGGGTGACTTCAAGATCTACACCGACATGGCGAAATCGGCGTGGAGGGTGCAGAGGAAGGGCGCGCTGAAGGATCGTTCATTCTCTTTCAACGGCGGGTCTGACGGCGGGAAAGCATCCTGGTTGAGAATGGTGCAGGCCATCGTCACGGACGACATCCCTACTGAGTGAGGGGCGCGGGATGCGAAGGCGCAAAACTCTCAACGACGCAGGCTGTGAGCAACGACGCAGGCTGGGGTGGCCTGCGTGCGCTAGGCAAGCCAAGCCCTACTATAGCACGTAGTGGGCCGATTGCAGCGACAAAGAAGCGAGCAGCGCGTAATGCAGCAACAAAAATCATCTCCGTCATCCTCCTCCTCCTCCTCCTCCTCCTCCTCCTCCTCCTCCTCCTGCTCCTGCTCCTGCTCCCCCTGCCCCCTCCTCCTCTCCCCGCACGTCCCCATCCCCCTCTTCCTCCTCCTCCACCTCCTCCCCCTCCTCCTCCTCCTCCTCCTCCTCTTCCTCCTCCTCTTCCTCCTCCTCCTCCTCCTCCTCCTCCTCCTCCTCCTCCTCTCCTCCTCCTCCTCCTCCTCCCCCTCCTCCTCCGACTCCTCCTCCTCCTTCCTCCTCTTCCTCCTCCTCCTCCTCCTCCTCCTCCTCATCCCTCCTCCTCCTCCTCCTCCTCCTCCTCTCCTCCTCCTCCTCCTCCTCCTCCTCCTCCAGCTCCTCCGCACCCTCATGAACCCTCCGCCTCCGCCTCCTCCTGAACCCTCCTCCTCCTCCTCCTCCTCCTCTTCCTCCCCCCCCTCCTCCTCTTCACCTCCTCTTGCTGATCATCATCCTTGTTCCCCACGCCCGCTCGCAGGAGGCTCGCCTCTGCATGAGGCTCGCAGGAGGCTCGCCCCTGCAGGAGGCTCGTAGGAGGCTCGCCTCTGCATGAGGCTCGCAGGAGGCTCGCCCCTGCAGGAGGCCCGTGGGACGCACGCCTCTGCATGAGGCTCGCAAGAGGCTCGCCCCTGCAGGAGGCTCGCAGGAGGCTCGCCTCTGCATGTGGGATGCCAGCGTGAGATGATTACTTCCCACATACCCCGACCTCCCCCTACTACTACTACTACTACTACTACTACTACTACTACTACTACTACTACTACTACTACTACTACTACTACTACTACTACTACTACTACTACTATCCCCCCTGCCTGGGACTCAGGGCTGGGAAATTCTAAGATCGAGGACATGGATGTTTGTTTGTCGGAGTGAGGGGTGTGGGGGGAGGGGGGACTTCAGAAACCTCTCTTCGGGATCATCTGTGGAAGCTTATTTTGAAAATTCGGCGAGCCTCATCTCGGGGGGAAGTGAGTGGGCGGGGTTGACCCCACCCTGAGCCTCGCCATCTCGAGATAAGGGCGGGGACGAGGGCGGGAGGGACAAGTGGAGAAGGAGGGGGGTGAGTTTTTTCTTGTGAAAGAAATAATCACGCGTTCGTGTGATCACGTAGCATGCTCAAGAGAAGCACTCGCAATTTTCTTCGTGCATGATGAAACTCACCATGCTCGTCACGTGGGCGATGCTCGCCTCCACGTGTGCCGGCGTGGGTTCCCGACCTGGTAGTTCGGTTGCGCAATTAGAGCGCATCGTACAAAGCGTACCATCGCTTCCAGACTGGCGTTCGCACTTTCCAGAAATTGGTTCCTTGACGCGTCGTTTAGAGATCGCAGCTCCATGCACTGGAATACATGGTTGCGGATACGCCATGCAGGCGATGGGAGTACCCTCGAACACAGTTCATATCTATGATTTAGAACCTGGGTACGCCGAGGTGCTGGGACATCACTTGAGGAGCATGGGCATGACAAATTTTGTGTTGCATCTGGGCGAAACCGCTGGGGATCTTATGCGCGTTCCGCTTTCATCCTTACGGGGCCGAGTTGATTTTCTAGTGGCTGGGCCACCGTGCCCTCCCTGGTCGGCCCAGGGGAGGCGCGGTGGGCAGGGCGACAGACGGTCGAATGTTTTCGTTCGAGTGTTGCAGTGGATCATATACTTCGCCAAAGGTTGTGGGCTCTTGGGCTTCGCCTTAGAGAACGTGATGGGCATTATGCATAATCAGAATGGGCGCGTCAACTACATGAGCAGAATACTAGACGCCCTTCGGACCACCCTGCCCGAGTTCGACTTCCCAATCTGACGGTTCCACGCCAGACCCCTACATCTTACGTTGTCCAAAGCGGGTGTCGCCCAAGCCAACGCCCTCGCCTCGGAGGGTGTGCGGATTTCGCGTGGACGTTCTGGATGCAACCCAATATCTTCTACCACAAACAAGGAAACGCATTTTCCTGCGTGGGCTTAGGAAATGTTTATGCGTTTCCGTGCCGCCACCCCTCGCACTTTTCGGTAGCAGAGGATTGAAGTCAGCGCTCGCTCTCCTTCCAAATACCCATCGGTCGGTGCTTTCTGCGCCGATGAAGGCGAATCTACTATCGTATGAAAAGATTATTGAAGAAATGTACCTCGATGGCAAATTAAATCGCTCGGACATCGCCGTTGTGCCAGTGGACCGAGGCCCCGACAGAGTCCACAAACAGACAGGGCATCTCACAATCAACAACGCGCCAACGCTTACAACTCGCAACGCGTACTTGTGGATTTTGTCGGTTGGATGTGTAATAGACCACAAGCCAGATGAAGATAGAGACTTTTTTCGGAGGATGGAGGCGTGCGAACGTTTAGCCCTACAAGGTTTCCCGCCGAGCTTGGCTTTGTGGATGACTGGAGACGTTTCGTTGAAAGCAGCGGGTAATGCGTACGCTGTGCCTGTTGTAATCGCGGCACTTTGCCCCTTGATACAAGTTCTTAAGACTGCCATATCCAACGGTTTCGATTTGCAAGCGTGGCCCTCTGACTTATCGCATCGCGTGCCCGACGAATGCAACGTTCTTGCCCGGGCGCTCTCTGCGCGGCCCAAGCTTGCCCCAAAGAGCAAGGCTCGGGGTTGCAAACGCGCCCGCCCTTCCACTGCGTGAGGACCTCTCCCCCGATGGAAAACGCCAGGTTGGCTCGCCACCCTACAGGCATCGGGGTTGGCTCGCCACCCTGCACGACTCTCTCGGCATCGCGGGTTGGCTCGCCACCCTACAGGCTCGCCTGCATCAGCGGTGCACTTGAGATGGCTTGGTTGGAGGGTTGGGGGGAGAGAGGAAGGAGGGGAAGGAGGGAAAAAGAGAGTGAGGAAAAGGAAACCAACTGGAAACTGGCGGCGGGAGAAAGGGGGGAGAGGACACCGAAGACAACGACGACGACGATGGGCAAGCGACGACGATGCTATCAAGGACGAAAAATAAGGGGGTTCACGGGGATGAAAGAGGAAGGAGACAGATGAGGAGGATGCTGCGAACTGGCTCAACAAACGTCTGCAACGTGCGGTCTAGACCTACTGAATACACCTGAACCCTAATGTTTCCTATCTTTTCATAACTTTTCATAACTTTTCATATCGTTTCACAACTCTTCCTATAATTCTGTAAATTTCCCCAAATAAATATAACACGGGTTGCACCAAGTAGCCTGTACATTGAATTGTCGGCTTATAAACATAGTCGCAACAGCCCCAAACTGTCGCAAAAATGTTATATGTCGCTGCGCAACTTATAAATTGTTTCCGAAGGTTTGCAGGTTTATAAGTGCTACTTGCCTATGTTATAAACAGGGTTCACCATCCTATAAGTACCACTTATAAGTCAGCCACCGAAGCCGCCACTCAAGTGGGGCGGAGCTCCAAGGACCCGGGGCGACGCTCCTCCGTGTCACCGGAGGGGGCGGAGGCGCGGTCCGCGCCCTGACGCCCCAAGAGGTTTGGCGAGCGCAGGGAGGGACCAACGACGAGTGGACCCACCTGCGAGCCCAGGGCTTCACCGAGGACGAACTCCTGAAGGGCGCAGCCAGGGCGCTCCCGCCGAGGACCGCGGAGGCAGTGCTGACCGCGGTGACAGAGGCGCTCAACAGCACCAGCACGCAGCGGGCCGGGGTGTGCCATGATCCAGAGGAGCAAGCTGCGTGGGAGGCCACCAAGCGCTGGTTCCGCGCCTGGGCCCAGGCACCGGATCAGCCCGCCCTGGCGCTGGCAGCAGAGGACGAGGTCAGGGCCGGAGGAGCGCTCGCCGACGAGATGCACAAGAACCGCCGGCGCGCCCAGGCAGTCCGCTTCAAGATGATCGACGAGGACGCGCTCACCGGACCCCGCGAGGCCCCAGCCGCCGAGAAGGTCAAGCTGGACAAAAGTGTGACACGCTCGAAAAGCCCTCGCAAAAAGAGCCCTCGGCGTGCCAAAGAGATGCCAGCAACCAACCTGGTGAGGCCGCAAGCGCTGGGCGTAGCTCGGAAGACCAACTACCCCGGGAAGGAGCTCGCCCCCGCCGGCCGCGCTGAGCCTGGCGGAGCCAACTACGCCGGCTGGTTCGCGCAGCAGAAGATGGAGGCCATGCTGCAGAAACTCAGTGAAGGCACAAGGGCAGGTGACGAGGGAGGATGGCGGCTCTGGGTGGCCGTGCGCCAGGCGCAAGGGCTCAGCCCTTGGCTCCCAGGACGTGACCGCGAGGAGCGCCTGGCCGACGAGGAGGCGCTCATCAACTTCGCCGTCCTCCTAGCGCGGGTCGTCGGGAGGACCGAGGGGACCATCAAGCAGAAGCTCTTCGCGGTGCGCTACGCCCACCTGGTGGCCGGCTACTCGGACCCCCTGCTCCACAGAGGCCGCCTCTGGAGCACGCTGGCAGGGCTGAAACGCTGGCAGGGGCCCGAGACCAAGCGGAAGAAGCCCGTCACGCCAGCCATGCTCGAATGGCTCCGCGGCTTTCTCCAGCAGGAGGCCGAGCTCCCCGAGGAGGATGCAGTGGTCATCTGGGCGGCCATCGTGACAGCGTTTTTCTTCCTCCTGAGGGCCTCAGAGTACCTCCTCCAGGACGGGCGCTCGTGGTCCTTCGAGCGCGTGCTGCACGGGGAGGACGTGGAGCCCAAGAAGGAGGGGAAGCGTGTGGCCAGCTTCCAGGACGCCGACGAGATGGTGATCTACATCAAGGGCAGCAAGACGGACCAGCTCAATGTCGGGACGGTGAGGAACCACTACCGCGCCGGCACATCGCTCTGCCCGATCGCGGCGATGGAGCGGCTCCAGGCTCACCATCCTCAGCGGATAAAGGGCACCGAAGAACGGCTGCCCCTTTTCCGCTGGGCGTCAGGTACACCGATCCGCAGGGCAGAGGTACAGCACTTCCTGACGGTCGCGGGGCTGGCCGCCGGCCTCTCCAGGGAAGAGATCGGCAGCCATTCCCTGAGGATCGGCGGGGCAACTGCAATGTACCACGTGACCGAGGACCTCTCCCGAGTGCGCCGATTCGGGCGCTGGCAGTCGGACGCGTTCCACGGCTACCTGTGGGAGTCGCACGAGCCGATGAAGGGCATCTCCGGCAAGATGGCCAGGGACAACTCCTCGTTGACCAACCCGGCGAAGGACAGCGCCCCCAGCAGAGCTGCCGCCGGCGCCGAGAGCGCCAGGCGTGAGAGCCCATGAGAGGCCGCAGCGGGCGCCGCCGGTGCTTGCGCACCTGGCGCGCGCCCAACCCAAGCCGCCGGCTTTACGCCGTGCGTGCTTGGGCGCAGCCACCAGCCACCTGCCCCGCCGGCGAGTAGCCGCGCGCTCGCAGAGTACACCCGCCCGTGCCTTCAGCACTGGCTAATACCTCACGGCAAAAGCATGCGTGCAGGCCCGTCCGTCAGGGCCCCACTAGTGCCTGGGATACTGTGGGACCCCTTGCAACCCTGGACGAGGACCACGCTGGAACCCGCCTGGCACGCCGGCTCTCCATGCCAAGCCTGGGCGCGCCGGGCATGCTGACGCCAGCTGTGCTACAGTAGCTGGCAGTCTGACGGCCCGGGTGGCCGCAGCGCTCGAATTCATGCGCAGGCACGGGCCCGCGCCCCAGCGCCGGCCCGGGGAACCCCCTCTGTCAGGGGCCGGACCCTGCCCGCCCCGTGCACTTTGGGCACCTGCGGAGGCGGGGAGCCGGGAGATCTGGAGGCCGCGGCGCAGACGGGGATGCCAAGTGCCGGCCCGTGCCAAGCGCCAACGACGACACCCTCGGGCCTCAGCCCGAGGTCGGGCTCCGCCGGCCATCAAGGTACCGGCGCGAGCCCAAGGCCTAGCCTCACGGAGGACAGCCGCGCACGCCGGCATCAGTTGCCTGGCGGCAGTCGGCAGACAAAGGGCCAGTCGGGCCCCACACGCACGCCGGCGCACACGCCAGGCGATGCGTGACTCAGTGCCTAGACGGTGCCGGCAACACAACGCCTGGCACCCAGTTTTGGCGACGCCCATCAGGGCGCCCACACAGCACGCCGGCGCGTAGAACCCGCCAGGCGGCCAGTGTGCGGGGGCACTGGCAGCAGCACCAGTATTATAGAACAAAGGCGGCGAGGCCCGCTTCGCGCGGCGGAAGGAGGGACCCGCCTGGCGTGTCATCGCCGGCGGGAGGAGCGTGCGGCCAGCGCAGCAGCAAAATGGGGGGGGCTGCACCGCTGCCGCCATCATCGTCATCGTCTCCTGAGGGCTCGCTTCAACCGCTTCGCGGCTGGCACGTCCCGCGGCCTTAAAGCAGGCCGCGCTTTCGCTAGCGCCGCACTGTGGGGGCGGGGTCTTAGTTGTTTGTCCTAAACGGTTGGACCCCGCCCTCCCCAGTCGGCTTGGGTTTCTCCTCTCCCTGCTCCTGCCTCTGCTTGCCCTTCCCTTTTCCTCTCTCCCGCTCAAGCCTTCGGGGCTCAAAGCCCTCCCAGGGCCCAAAGGGGCCCTCTTTTGCCCGCCCACCCTGGGCTTTGCCTCGGTGTCCTACGGCACCGGCGGCGAGGCCCGCTTCGCGTGGCGGAAGGAGGGACCCGCCTGGCGTGTCATCGCCGGCGGGAGGAGCGTGCGGCCAGCGCAGCAGCAAAATGGGGGGGGCTGCACCGCTGCCGCCATCATCGTCATCGTCTCCTGAGGGCTCGCTTCAACCGCTTCGCGGCTGGCACGTCCCGCGGCCTTAAAGCATGCCGCGCTTTCGCTAGCGCCGCACTGTGGGGGCGGGGTCCCTATACCTAGCACGTACGCCAATACTAACCATCAGTATCACATATCAACGTCATGCGGCAATAGCATACACCAATACAAGACAGCAATAACGTAGTACAAGAGGCATAGCGAGAACATGGATCAACACAAAAACAGCAAGCACCTGCATCACCCAAACATCAAGAATGTGCCGCATGCGCACGCATAACGCCAGATTATCCAGGCCATGCACCAAGAGCGGGCAGCTCGAACGCACATCAAGGACACACCAATAGCATGACCGATTGCATTGCCATATCTATCAAAACCAGCAACATATTTTAGAATAACAAACATCGTAGTCGCAGGTTTACGGTTGCACAAGTCTAACTCAAAATCTATACGCCAAGGTCAGACAACACGAACACACGATCGTAGCATGCAAATATGATATGATAGACGACAACGGGATACTCCGAGAGGTGCGTCAATCGCATACCGTGATAACCTGCAGCACTTCAGTATACGTCAGCAGCATCGATAGCTACACATACAACTGCTGGACATCTACATTCCAAACTAAACATACGAATCACCCACATACGCGAACAATACATGTTCATGGCTGACATCAGGAAAGCGCGCAGAGCACCAGCATCGACACGCACGCATTCGCCACACACAAACATGCATCAACACTCGTTCAACAAACATCAACACATAATCACCATACATCAAATACGTAAATCAGCATACCGTGGTCATTGACACAATTGGCATGAGAAGCCAGCATACTGACACCTATGCGTCACTAGAAATATTATGGTGCCCTATCGACATATATTAACATACATTCCGCCCATGCCCAACATACAGAACGTGTGCAACGGCCACAGGTCAACATGTATGTAACATATCACATTGCTTGTAGTGGAGTCACACGCGACACACTGAAAAGCCATTTGCAGCAACTTCCTGGCGGGGATTGCCCGAAGCAAAATCATTTAACTGTCCTGGGGACGAGCAGCGGCCCCACATGGCTGCAAATGGCCGCAAACCCTACGTCGCGACATGTTCGGCGACGCGGGGATATCGGTTTTTGGGCCATAGCCTCCAGCGGCCTTCCGGGACGATCTGGGCACCGCGGCACCCCTAGATAGCCCTCGGCAGGACGCAGCTGCCAGCAAGAATCCCGACGCGCGAGAACCTTTGAGAAACAACGAAAACAAGACACCTTGCGAACAACTGTTGGTTTATTGCTGCGGCTGCTCCCGTGAGGGCGGGAGGGCAGCAAACGCTCCGCCGCCGCAGCCGCCGCCCGATGGCCCCCGGCCGGCAGCCGAGGCAGGCGCGCGGCACAGCGCCGCTGGCAAAAGAGGAGTGGAGCCCTCCTTCTCGGCTTTCTCCCCCCTTGGTACAAACTGTTGGGACTGATGGATCATATCGTGTTGCAGGTTCTCGGGCTTCTCCCCACTTGTCGCAACAGTCACATCGTCGGATATTTGGGACGTGACGAGCGAGCGACTACCAGAGAGGACAGGCGCCTAGGCCCAGCTAGAGACTACGCAGAAGTGGCCGTGGCCTCTGGAACATGTTTTTGCACTGTGCTTATCTGGCAACTTCCGACCATCCGACGTTTCAAACATAATGCAACGTCATCGCAACAACTCACGTCCAGAGCCCTGGATCCCATCTTATTGCTGTAAATGCCGATCGAACCAGATCGGCCTTTGCTGGCCCCGGGGCCTGAATCAGGACAGAAACGGCAGGTGCGAAACAAATGCGCCGCCCGTGTGGCAGGGTCCCCTGACCACTTCCACAGACCTCGGCGGGCATGCCCCACCCCGCGCGGGAGGGCAGCATCCTCCGTCAGCAGGTGGCGGCGCATGCCAGCCTTGCTGGGGGGCTCCCCCGTTCCTGGCCCAACTGCGTTTTTTGAGAGGGAGTAGGGCTGCGAAGTAGGAGGACGAGAGGGGGGGGGGCCAGCGGAAACCAAAGACACATGAACAATGTTGCAATATATCCTCCCCCACAGTTCCTTCTTCCCGAGTTCCTACAACAATTTCGCTTCATCGCGGGAGACCGCCAATTAGAAAACAAACGTGTGACGATCCTCAATCGTGGAAAAGCACCCGTCCTGGGATTTCAACGCCGCGAATCAACGTGACTGTTGAGTCTTGACGCTCCTAATTCGTACCGTACCACCGTTCCTGGGAATTCAAGACAACGAATCAGCGTAACTGTCCTGGCACCGTTAAATCGCGTCGGACAGTCGCAAACTGCTATGGCGACAATGCGCGGCGCGCAAACGAAAGTCACACCTTCTTAAAGCCCGCCGTCCATCCCTGACAACGTTGCATTTTAAAAACGCACGCGGCGCTGAAACGATGACATACTTTGAATACGATCCGCCATCTATCCGCGAAGCTGGCGCAACTCAAAAATTCTCAGGCAAATCTCCCGGCCATCCCTACCGACGCGTTTGGGGGTGGGTGGGAACGAGTGATTTCCAATGGCACAAAATGGACCGGGACAAGGAAGAGGGGGAGAAGAAAATAACAAAGAACAGGACGCGGAGGACAATGAGGAGGACGAGAGGGGACGAGGAAGAGAGGGGGAGGACGCAAGACTTTTTCCCGCCGCGCACAGTCTCAACGATCAATAGTCCACTTGCGGGTCAAACCACGCATACAAACGAAGAACAGCCAAGAGGAGCAGCGGCGGTCACACTGCACGAGGAGTCCGTTGCCCCTGTGGGCGCGACCTCCCATCAAAATCGGACCATCGCTATCCGATCGAAACGCCACTCCTGCACGAACCCGACCGACCATCGCCCCCCCCACCGAACAATGGGCCCAACCCACCATAGAAGCAAGCAAAGGCACGAACGGGGCACATCCCACAAACAACAAAAGACAAACGCCCAACCACACAGAAACCTAAAGCGGACAACAGCCGCTGTGAACCGCAGGCTCCTCGAACTTCGTTGCGGACATGGCGCGGGGCGGGTGGGCCCAGAGAAAACGCGCGCCGCCTCCGCCCAGGCGCACTGGATACGAATTGCTCGAAACAGCTATCCAGCCACATTCCGCGCTCTACTCCCCATGCCGAACATCAGACCGCCGACAAGGGCACGGTCGGGGAACTCCGCGCCAGGCCCGCGCGGCAAGGGGTCGCGGGCAGAGCGGCGCGGCGGCGGGGAGGCGCGCGGAGCGGGCGCCGCGAGAGAGGCGGCAAGGACGCAACAAGGATGGCAAGCACGCAGCAGGGAACAGGAATTGGAGAGACAAGGGACAACAACAGCCAAAGAAAGAGGGCAGCAGGACAAGCAGACCAAGGGACCGCGGAAAACAACAAACAAAACACGAGGAGGGGCGCGAGACCGACGGCGGCGATTGGGCGAGCCGGCGACGGGGCGACGGAGAAGAACAGGCAACGCAGGCAAGGAACAATTAGGAAAGACAGGAGGACGAGGGCCAATGCCCACAAGCCGTTTATCCGAATATGGGAGACCATGGCAGATCCAGAATTAGCCAGCACTCATACACCCATCAAATCACTGCCATCTTTCAGCGTCGCAACAAACTTCGGACAGTAGTCAGCCAACCTCGAGATACCCACCATGGCCGCGCGAACTGCCAATAGCACGCAAGCGCATGGGGGCGCAAGGGAGAAGAACGAAGGGTGCCGCAGGACAGCGGGATACGAAGAAAAGGGGGCGGCTGTCACCGTCTACATATGGGGGGGCGGAAAGTGCGGGCGGAAGAAAACGGGGGGGGCCCCGGGCAGCGGCAACTAAACGGATCGACCGAAACGCTTCCAACATTCGGGACGACGGTGGGGCAATTGTCTCAACCACGCCGCGGCCGGGAAGTCCCCAGGGGCTCGGGGGGCCCGTCCGATGGGCAACGCTGGCCGCAGGAAAACCGCCAGTTTGAGCACGCCTCGCCAGGTCACGAGACCTCTCCCAACGTGGCCCTGGCCAACAAAGCGCCGACAACCAGTCGTCGCCATCTCACTGCTCAGCCCATGATGCCAGTGGACCACGGGGGGGATGATGCTGAATAGGAAGCGCTTGATGGTCGGGCACGCGCGATTACGCCGAAGGTCGTCGCCGGCAGACCCCCGCGCATCCAAAAGCGAAAGGTTGCAGAGTGGCGCGGAAACGGCCCGACGCGCGCACTCCCTGACACGGTGCCTTGAGAATGCCTGCCACAAGGTGCGCGGCGCTGTCTTCCTCCACTTGCCGCACCCCCCTGGCCAGCACCTGGAAATCGGCGACCGATTCGCGGTCCAGCCCTGCCCCCAGGGTGCGGACAGGTACCGTGGGGCCACAGAGGGTTTTCAACCGCTCCAACTTGCTTTCTTCCGAATCTGCTTCCTGGGAAGGGAACGGCCGTGAGAGTGGGTGCCCAAAAGCTACCTACTTCGTCCGCCGTCGTCCTGACCCAAGAACGCAACGTGCAACGTGTGACGCGGGGCCTATAGAAGGCAAAAGGGGCCCACTGAGGGCCCAGGCCCACGTGAGGGGCCCTGGCCCACTGGGGCCTTCCCAAGACAGGAGGAGGGCGCTTCGGCCCCGAGAGCCTCGACGACGTCGGAAAACTCCTGCCTCGAGGGCGCTGCGGCCCCGAGGCGCAGCTCGACACGTCCGAAGCTCTACCTCCATCTATAGGCATGAAGGGACCGCACCGAACCGAGAACCGAGAACCGTGACCGAACCGGACCGAACCGGTCCAAAACCAAGAACGTAGAAAACCGAAAAGGACCGAACCGAATTCATTCAGAACCGAACCGGCGAGGACCGAACCGAACCAGAACCGGAACCGAACCGGAACCGGGCGGCCCTTGAACCGAACCGACGGGGACCGAACCGAACCCCTTTCCCCTCTGGTCCGGACCCCAGGACCCCGATGACCCCCAGGACTCCGGGACCCCGATGACCCCAGAACCTCCCGAAGATTCCCACGACCCCCCTCCTCTTCTTCCTTCTCCTCCTCCCCCCTCCCTCTCCCGCCTTCTCCTCCTCTCCTCCTTCCTCCTCCTCCTCCTCCTCCTCCTCCTTCCTCCTCCTCCTCCCCTCCTCCTTCCCTCCTCCTCCCCCCCCCCCCCCCTCCCCCCCCCTCCCTGTCTCCCTCCCCTCCCTCCCTCCTCCTCTCCTCCTCCTCCTCCTCCTCCTCCTCCTCCCCCCCCTCCCCGGGCCCTTGGCAAGGACCCCCGGGGCCCCGGGGCCCAAAGGACCCCAGGACCCCACCCCCAGACCGCGGGACCCCGGGACCCAAGGACCCCCGGGACCCCGTTGGAGTCCGCCGAATCCAGCACCTGGCTGGCGGGCGCGCGCAACGACGACGACGACGACGACGACGACGACGACGACGACGACGACGACGACGACGACGGTCCGCTCAAAATCGGTCCCAGAACCTTTTCTCTTGGAATCTATTCCAGCCTGGTGTCAGCAGGTGTGCCCTGTCGGGCCCCCGAAGCCTCCGCGGGGGGCAAAAGCAGGAAAACCAAACAAAAAACACCTTCGGACCGACGACGACCGACGACGGCGGCGGCGTCGGCGGGCGCGGGCGTCGGCAAGCGTCCGTCGTCGTCGTCGTCGTCGCCGTCGTCGTCGGGGGGCCGCGGGGGAGCCCCGGGGGGGCCCCTGGCGACCCTCCTGGCAGCCCCCCTGGCGACCCCCCTGGCGACCCGCGACGGCGACGGCGACGGCGGCGGCGACGGCGGCGGCGGCGGCGGCGACAGCGAGAGCGACTTCGACCCCCCTGGCGGGTGCGACCCCCCTGGCGGGCGCGACCCCCCTGGCGGGCGCGACCCCCCTGGCGGGCGCGACCCCCCTGGCGGGTGCAACCCCCCTGGCGGGCGCGACCCCCCTGGCGGGCGCGACCCCCCTGGCGGGTGCAACCCCCCTGGCGGGCGCAACCCCCCTGGCGCCCCCCTGGCGGGCAACCCCCCTGGCGACCCCCCTCCTGGCGACCCCCCTGGCGGGCGCGCACCCCCCTGGCGGCGTGCGGGCTGGCGGGTGCCCCCCGGCGGGCGCACCCCCCCTGCTGCAGCACCCCTGGCGGGCGCGACCCCCCTGGCGGGGCAACCCTCTGGCGGGCAACCCCCCTGGCGGGCGCGACCCCCCTGGCGGGCGCGACCCCCCTGGGGGGCGCAACCCCCCTGGCGGGCGCAACCCCCCTGGCGGGCGCAACCCCCCTGGCGGGTGCAACCCCCCTGGCGGGCGCAACCCCCCTGGCGGGTGCACCCCCCTGGCGGGCGCAACCCCCCTGGCGCAACCCCCCTGGCGGGTGCAACCCCCCTGGCGCAACCCCCCTGGCGGGTGCAACCCCCCTGGCGGGTGCCCCCCTGGCGGGCGCACCCCCCTGGCGGGCGCAACCCCCCTGGTGCGAACCCCCCTGGCGGGTGCAACCCCCCTGGCGGGTGCAACCCCCCTGGCGGGGGTGCAACCCCCCTGGCGGGCGCGCAACCCCCCTGGCGGGCGCGACCCCCCTGGCGGGCGCGAGCTCCCTGGCGGGGCGCGACCCCCCTGGCGGGTGCGGCCCCCTTGGCGGGCGCAACCCCCCTGGCGGGTGCAAACCCCCTGGCGGGCTGCGACCCCCCTGGCGGGCGCGACCCCCCTGGCGGGCGCGACCCCCCTGGCGGGTGCGACCCCCCTGGCGGGCGCACCCCCCCTGACGGGTGCGCCCCCCCTGGCGGGCGCAACACCCCTGGCGGGCGCAACCCTCCTGGCGGGTGCAACCTCCCTGGCGGGTGCAACCCCCCTGGCGGGCTGCGACCCCCCTGGCGGGTGCGACCCCCCTGGCGGGTGCGACCCCCCTCGCGGGTGCGACCTCCTCTGGCGGGTGCAACCCGCCTGGCGGGCGCGACCCCCCTCGCGGGCGCGACCCCCCATCGGGGCTGCGACCCCCCTCGGGGCTGCGACCCCCCTCGGGGCTGCGACCCCCGTCGGGGCACGTCGCTGGAGGGCCTCGCGCCTCCACGCCTCCACGTTGCTCCTCCTCCTCCTCCTCCTCCTCCTCCTTCTCCTCCTCGTCGTCCTCCTCCTCCCTCCTCCGCCTCCGCCTCCGCCTCCTCCTCCTCCTCCTCCTCCTCCTCCTCCTCCTCCCCCTCCCTCCCTGGCGCCCAACGTCGCACCTGGCCAGTCGGGCCGAACCGAACCGGAGCGGCCACTCGAACCGAACCGAACCGGTCGGACCCAACCGCGCGAAAACTGGAGCCGAACCGAACCGGCGGCAGGCCCAAGCCGAACCGGCCGAAACCGGACCGATGCCAAACCGAACCGGCCAAGCAAAACCGACGCGGCTGCAGAACCGGACCGAACCGAACCGAGCCGATCCCTTCATGCATAGGGCATCTCCCGTACCAAGGGACATGCAGGAGGAAAATATGCGGTGCAAGCGGGCGCAGACTGCAACAAGCGCGTACGCATGCAAATACAGAAGGCCACTCACTCACACCCTCAACGCGCGATCACATTCCGAGCAGGAGAACGCTGACTAAGCAAACCAGCGGACGCTTCTGCCAAGAACAGCCTCGCGCGCACTCAGAACCCTGAGCAGTCCTCACTCGAAATCATCCTCGAAGTGGCTGCTGCGCTCCAGCCGAGCGCACTGCTCGGCGAAGCTCGGCGAGCCCTGGGCTAGCCATGCGGCACGCTCGAGGTCGCACTCGGCAGCGCGCTCGCTGCCGTCGGAGAACTCGTCGATGAGGAACTGGCCGTGGTCGGGCCCGTAGTCCCTGAAGACCCCGAACACGGAGGAGACGTAGGAACTGCTGTCGCCGCCCACGGAGCCGTCGTCGACCTCATCGCGCTCGACGCTTCCGACGCCCCCTCGGAGGAGCGCAGCATAGTTATCTAGCAGGCGCTGCGTGACAGCATCGTTGCGCTCGGCGGTGGCGGCGGAGAGGGTCGCGGAGCACGCCGTGCTGTCCTGGCTCCCCTCGGCGCTCTCGCCTTCGCCGTGCCTGCTGTCGCCCTGCTCTCCAGTTGGGCCCCCCAGGTGCTCCAGCGGCGGCGGCGGCGCCCCAGCGCCTGCAGCACCGCCCACCTGGGGCCACTCGGCGCGACGCGGCACCTGGAGGGCAGCTGCGCCGACTCCCTCCCGCACCACGTCTGCCGCGCAAGCCCCGTCACGGGGAGGGCTAAGCTCAGCCCTGTCAACGGGGGCCAGGGGCCCGCAGTCCAGCGCCGCAAGCACCTCCTCGGCCGTCTCCTCGCAGCTCAGCTGGCGGAAGGGTGCGTACGGCGTGGCCCCGCTCCGCAGCGGCGTGCGCCTCGATCGGAAGGGCTGGGCGCATGACCGCAGGCTCGCCCTCGGCTCCGCTGGTCTCCCGAGCTTCACGGCGGGCTCGGCGACGCAAATCTCGACCTGCATCTCCAGCGGCAGCCGCGCTGCCCCCTCACTGCTGGCACCGCCGTGGGCATCGCCAGCTGTCCTGGGAGCTGCTCCCAGGCGGGGCCCGCGCTCGGCCTTGCGCCATGCGGCCGGCTCCGCTCCGGCCAGCGGGCAGGAAGCGGCGTGCCAGGCCACGTTGCGCCGCCGCCTGGCTGCTGGGGCCTCGGGTCTGCCGGCGACGCGGGCCGCCAGGACAGGCCTCGCGATCGCCTCGCGCCGCAGCACCTCGGGGCCCCCCTCGCCGTCGACCTTCGCCTCGAGCAGCTCGCGGAGCCTGGCGGCCTCGCCCCGGGCCTCTGCCAGCTCGCGCGTCAGCCGCTGCACAAGGCGGTCTGCAGCGAAGCGGGCACCAGCCACCCCGCGCAGACTCTCCCGCGCCATCTTGCCCGAGCGCGCCCAGGCACGGCTTGAGCCAAAATGGCTACGGACCCTGACCTAAGACTGCCTCCACCAAACTCATCTGGTCCGCGCGGGGGTAAACTCATTGTTTCCCAGAGAAACCGTTAGAATCTCAATCTCAAACTGGAAATCCGCCGGCCCTGTCGGCGCGTGTGAAGGGCCTGTCCGGCCCCGTCGACGGGGGGCCTTCTTTCGCCCCCCCCCCCCCCCCATCCTCATCTGCGTCGTCTTCCGCCTCCTCCCGAGGCGCCTTCCCCATCATCGCATTCACAGAAGTCAACGCAGTCGCCTCCAGGGTCGGCGGCGCCGGCTGCAAGGCAGTCCCAATCATCCACACTCGAACAAGACATCAGGGCCCGAAACTTGATGGCCATCGAGAATAAACCAATATTCCAAACCGCAAGGAAAACTCCAGGTGCCCAAAGTCCAATCAACACCTTCCGAGAGAAGGCGTGGCGAAGGCCTGCCGTGATCACCGACAGCGTTTCGCCATGAGTTTCCCGCGGCTGCTTCGCCACAGGCTACAACTGCAGCTGGCGCGCCGAGATCGACATGCAGCGGGAGTGCATGAGTCGGGCCGCCCGCGAGAGCCCAGGCCCAAGCCCTCGGGCCATCCGAACTGTCATCCAAAACTTCGGGACCGCGTTAATCTAGACTTCCGATAGCGCACCAGGCCCCAGCCACAGCACGAGGTACATAACATAATGGACAAAACCAATGACCAGGACAAAACTGTTCATCCACAGCAAATCATCAACGAGCTGCCCTGCCCTCAGCGCCCCTACAACAATAACCTTACATTCGGGCAGGGGCTGAAGACCAGAGAGGATGATAGAGAGGCAGAAGCAAAAATCGTCGGCGGAGACTCGCATCCGCGGGGCGTGTCCCGTTAGCTTTGCTCTCGCCCATCTCGAGACAAGATCCAGAGCATACGCAGACAGAGCCATCGAAGCAGGATCCCCCTGTCGAGCACCACTCGCAAGCACAAATTCCAATGGCGACGCGTCAGGGAAGTTAATCGCTGCTGTACTACCCCTATACAGTTCTTCGTAGAAGCCACGGACGTCTTCTGGAACGCGCATCGCTGAGAGAACTTCCAGGAGCCACGCTATGCTCAAAGAAGGAAGATCGGCCTGCAGGTCACTGAAGAAAACCCCCGAGCGCCCCCCGCAGTCAATTGGCGGAGCCCCCGCCCTTCTATCTCGACAGCGCTGTCCAACGACCCCCTCCCAAGAATACTCCCGTCGCTGGATCGGGTCGATCGTATCCCGCGGAGCCGTTTGCAAATCAATCGAGAGTGCATCGCTCAGAATGTTCGCATCCGTGTTCGCCAGAGTCAGGGGTCGTGTGTTCATACGAAAAAAGCAACACAGGGGCGCGAACCAGCCATCGTCTTCCTTCGGGTCTTTCGGTAGGAAAACGCGGCCCTCCTCATGCTCGCAAGCACCATCCCGACAGAAGCACCATACATGTCAAAGTGCAATCCAAATTCAATGTCAGGAGCTCCTCCCGTCTTCCAACACCCATCAGGAATCCCATCTTCGCCTGATGCTGAGTGGTGTTTACGTTCCTCACGTGCTCCAAAATCTCCGGAAAGAGAGAAGGATCGGGCTCCTGATGCGCAGAAGCATGCTCCCCATGCGCTTTGAAGGCAGCGGCCGACGCATAGGGAAATGGGCATGCATGGCAGTCGGGGCCAAGGATTCCAGAAAACCCATATCGCAAACGCATCTTAGACCAGCTCTCCGCAAGCGTTGGATCAGTGCCGTCCTCTCGTGCTCTTCGACGTGTCCTCATCCTCCCACTCGTCCAAACCCCGCTTTTCCTTCTCATGCTAAGAAACTTTCGAACCCTGTACTGTACCAGAGCACCCTAGCCGGCAACATCCGAACAACGCTCCCTTTATGGTTCAAACTACCGGAACAACTCGGGGTAGGCCCTCATAGCCTTGACACACAGCGCAAACAAATCCAGCGCACCATCCTCCAGAAGCCATCGGAGCAAAGCGCGACGTCTCACATTGGGGCTTCGGGGGCCGAAGACGCAAACGAGACTTGAACATCGGGACCATCTGCCAGAATATCTCCTTCACCAAAGGAAATTGGCCCTTGGGAAAAACCCTCCGATCGAACTCCATGACCGCACTACAACAGAGCCCGTGGTGTAACTCATGCTGGAAACTCCATTTGAGATTCTGGGAGGGCGGAGGAGGACGAGGAGGACGAGGACAGGACGAGGAGAACGAGAAGGACGAGGAGAGACGAAAAGAAGGACGATGTGGGAGGACGAGTAGAACGAGGAGGGCGATGACGAGGAGGAGGAGGAGGGCGAGCAGGGAGGAGGGCAACGAGGACGAGGAGGGCGACGGACGAGGTCGGTAATTAGGTAGGTGCTCGGTAGGGGGCCACGAGACTCTCCCCAGCAGCCGGAGCTACACTTGAAGGCGCCTCCGTCCTGTATGGAAGCTGGGCCGCCTGCCAGAGGCTTGAATGGACATGGCCTTGGAGCAACTGCGCTAGAGATCGCCGAAGCCTGAGGAAGGCGCAAGCAACTCACGACTCACGACCGCGAGCGCCTGTCCCGTCAGCGAGGAAAGGCCCGCTGCCTTATGGACAACTGTATCGATGGGTGAGCCTCTTAGCTACCTCGCTTGTGGGGGAACGCCAGAGCCTCTACAGGCTGCACTATCGTATGAAAATCGGTCGAACGTGAGACCTTCTTGCAACTCATTCCTGCGACGGACGAGGGAGAGGTGGACGAGGAGCCAGAGGCAGAGATGGATGGCTCAGGCCATCGCCCAGGTCGTGGTATGTAGAAGGTGGAGATGGAGCAGGTGGAGGAGGTTGACGTCACGTCGACGTCCTCCTCCGCCTCAAAACCCTTCTGTCTGGCCCTCGCCGTCGTCCTCCTCTTCGTGGTCGTAGTCGTCGTGCTCGCCCGCGTCGTCCTCGTCGTCACCGCCGTCGTCATTCACCACATAATCGTCAACTCCTCCTCCTCCTCCTCCTCCTCCTCCTCCTCCCTCTCCTCCCTGCAGCTGCTTCTCTTCCTCCTCTCCCATCTCTTCCCTCTCTGGCTCCTTCTGGGGTTAGCGCTGATCCTGATCAGCGGTCGAAGCAGCTCCCAAACCCGAGCCAGCGGTGGGAGGGGAGCCCAGGCCAAGCCAGCGCCCAGATTTCCGACGGCTTGATTCTTTCAATCCGCGGACCCCCAGAGGTAGGTCGCGACCCCTTCCCAAGGGACTGCCTTTTCGCCCCAGGCCGATTCTTGACGACCCGAAGCGCCCAAATGGCCTCCAGGGGCCCGCATCTGGATAAATGTTTGGGTTGGCGAAACCGCGAAGAAGCCTGGGCTGGGAGCGGGGTCGGATTATGGGCTAAGAGGCCCACGGACATGCGATGCTCTGACTTACGGGCGCAGCCCGTACTTTGATTTTCGGGATGTAGACTGACTGACTGACTGACTGATTGACTGACTGACTGACAACTGAATCACCAAAGCCGATCGATGGCAATTTGATTTCCGGGGGCAAGGTCGCTGGCCGTTTCAGGTCAGGGAGTTGAGGATGTTTCGCTTGCAGATTTAGGCGAGGGGGGCGAGGATATTTCGCTTGCAACTTAAAGCAATGCGGTGAGGATATTTCGCTGGCAGTTTCAGGCCGGGGTGGTGAGGGCTTTACGGTGGCAGTTTTAAGCGAGGGCGGTGAGGATATTTCGCTGGCAGTTCCAAGCTAGGGCGGTGAGGATACTTCGCTGGCAGTTTTGGGCCAGGGGCGTGAGGATATTTCGCTGGCAGTTTTAAGCGAAGGCAGTGAGGATGGCTCACTGGCAATAAGTCAGGGGTGTGCGGATATCTCGCTGACAGTTTTAGACCAGGGGCGTGAGGGCAGTTGACGGACTGTTATAAGCAAGGGGTGTTGAAATACTTCGCTGACAGTTTGAAGCCAGGGCGCTGAGGATATTTCGCTGGCAGTTCTAAGCGAGGGCGGGGAGGATATTTCGCTGGCAGTTTTGGGCCAGAGGCGTAAAGATAATTCGCTGGCAGTTTTAAGCGAGGGCGGTGAGGATATGTCACTGCTGGCATATTCAAGTCAGGGGGTGAGGATATTTCGCTGGCAGTTTTAGGCCAGGGGCGTCCGGATATTTCGCTGGCAGTTTAAGCGAGGGGCGTGGGATACTTTTCACTGGCAGCTTTAAGCGAGGGCGGCGAGGACAACTCGCTGGCAGTTTTAGGCCATGGGGGGCTGATATTTTGCTGGCAATTGTGAGCGAGGTGAGGATACTGTATTTCGCTGACACTTTTAAGTGAGGGCGCCGAGGAGAGAGACGTCGCTGGCAGTTTTTAGCGAGGTCTGTGAGGACATTGCGCTTGCATGTGTAAGTCATGGCGGTGGAGGTATTTTGCTGGCAGTTTTAAGCCAGGGGGGTGATGATACCTCGCTGGCAGTTCTAAGCGAGGGGTGTGGATATTTTGCTAGCAGTTTGAAGCGAGGGCGGTGAGGACATTTCACTGTCAGTTTTGAGCGAGGGGTGTGTCGACACTTCGCTGGCAGCTTTAAGCGAGGGCTGCAGGGATATTTCGCTGACAGGTTTAGGTCAGGGGCGTGGGAGTATTTCGCTGGCAGTTTTAAGCAAGGGCGGTGAGGACTCTTCGCTGGCAGTTTTGAGCCAGGAGGTTGAGGGTATCTCGCTGGCTGTTTTCAGCGAGGGGTGTGAGGATATTGCGCTGGCAATTCTACGTCAGGGCGGTGAGGATATTTTGCTTGCAGTCTTACGCCAGGGGGCCCTGCCTTGCCCTGCCGAAGGCTACGCATCCAGCGCGGTGCTGCGCCCGTATGTGTGCTCGCCCCTTGGCGTGGGTCTGGCGGGGGGGCCAAGGAGCGAGATGTCCGGTGTTTTTGTTAAATACGGGGTCCCCAGAAGTCCCGACCCTTCAAACAGGGGCTCGTTTTTCATCGCGCGTTGACGCTCCTCAGGCCCGGCGAAAGCCCTGGGAGGCCCAAAACGGCCGAACACCTCGACGCCGACTCGTCCCGCCGACTCGTCCCGTCGAGCTGGGCACGACGACGCACGAGCAGGCCGCCTCTCGCCCGAAGCGCCCGTCGCCGCGGCGGCCCGCCGCGGCCTCCGCCCCCGCCTGGACTCGGTCGCCCGCCGAGCTGACGAGCGTACCCAGCCCGACGGATCGAGGCAGCGGCGAGGACAGCGGCGCTGACCGCGTTGGATGTCCGGGAGGGGATCGGCGACTCCGGAGGGTGCGGTTTGCAACCTGCAGCCTTGGGGGGCACACTGGGGGCGGGGGCCCAGGTGAGGACCTCGACAGAGTTCTCCGCCGCGCCCCAGGGAGGCCCGACGAGGACAGGGTCGTGCCCCCCAGGCCCACACGGCGCCCGTCGCAAACCACACCCTGGCGTAACCATACCCTTTGCAGTCGCCAAGGCGATCGCCCGACGGGACGAGCCGACGACGCCCCCCGGCGTCGCTGGCGAACCCCGCGGCGCGCGCTCAACCCTCGCTCGAGGCAGACGGGCCCCCGCCGCAGAAGCCGCGGCCGCGAGGCGCGGCCCCGACCCTCTTCGACCCCCCCACCTAGGAAGACGAAACCAGGACGAGGACACATTCGGACAGGGATAAGCCGGGGATCTGTGAAACCCAGCGGCACTGGAGGATATCTCAGGCGCCGCAGCCTTCTGAGAGCGTTCTGGGACGCTCTGAGATCGTTCCGGGACGCTCTGGAACGGAGTTATCTTCGTCCTAGCTCCGTCCGACCCCCCCCCCGCCCCTCCAGACAGGCAGGATCAGTCAGCCTCGAATCGGGGAATCGGATCGCATCGGGATGTGCATCGGATCGGACCGCATCGGACCGCATCGGCACGGCCCCCCCTTTACGAGCGGCGAGCTTATCCGTATCCGCGCCCTCGCAGTCTAGATTCTGGGGACCGATCCCGCGGATGCGCAGTCGCCGGGTACGGTCCGCGCGGGGCATCTGCGAACAAACGCCCCGTGTCCACGGGGTCGCGGAACCCGCGAGACCGCGGATACGGACATGTTTTTCGCCGACGACTCCCGCCCCTCCCGACAGGCAGGATCAATCAACATCGAATCGAGAAATCGAGCCGCATCGGAAGGTGCATCGGATGGGTTCGCACCAGCATGGCGCAAGAATCGGATCGGATCGGCCGCTCCGAGATTGCAATGCACAACTACGCTGTGCAACAATCGGGCCAGATCGGATCGCCCCCCCCCAAAAATAGCGAATCGGATCGAGCAGGGCGAACTCGGCATCGCATCGTACCGATCGAATCGAAATAGCCCCTCGCGTTAGGCCGCGCCGCCTCACGGGCCCCGACCTCGTCCAGGGCGGAGCGGAGCTCGGCGGAGGCCGTCTCACTGACCCATCGCCTGTTCTTGCGCAGCAATGTGCGCCCAGGAGGTGGAAGATGTATAAGATCAGCGCTCATGCACCGTACCATGTTTGGACCCCCATTCAGGCCTGACGCCAACGCGATACGGTACTGTGCATAACGTTTAGACTCCAGAGGCCGAAAACTGTGTACCGTACCATTCCTGGGTCGAGGATCGACGTCGCCTTGGGGGACGCCAGCGTGGTACAGTGCAATCAGGCCTGGGGGGACACGCAATGACACAAACATGCAACTCGGAGGTCCGCGCAGATTTTTCGGATTGGCGCCGGACCCCCTCCCTGGCGCGCGGAGCGCCCAGGGGCGGCGCCGGAAGCGCCGCCAGAAGGCTCCAGCGCCGATCCGAGAAATCTGCGCGGACCTCCGAATCTTCATGTTCATGTCATCGTTTGTTCCCCTAACGTCGTCCGCAGAGGATGGGCAGAAGGCACTCGTCCACCCGGAGCATTCCTGGCCAAGGCCAGCCTGGGCCTGGGCCCTGGCCAGGGGGCACGCCCTCCTGGCCGTAGTCAGGAAGGCCTGTGCGCCGTCCTGTGGCGCCGGATGGCCCTGGTCAGGCATGGAGAAGGTGTATCATCAAAACTGATGGCACGGATGCGCAAGAAGGATACAAGCCCCCTGGACACCCATGTCGAAGTTTTTCGACCGGGGCTGACCATCGAGAGTGGTTAAGGATGGACCGAGGAGGCAAAGATACAAGGGTACTCTTTGGGACGGTTGACCATCCTTACTATCGGCTTCGACTTTACCCGCCATCTGGAGAGCGAGGCGCTGATGAGTGGTGCGTCCTCTGTCTTTCAGGTCCTTCGAGATCTCTGTATTGAATGCGAATCTCATGTCTCGTAAGTGCTCCTCAGGGGCCCTGACTCCCCAATTCGAAAACGCTTCTGGGGCTTGCCGCGTGACTCTTCAAAATGACACGAATTGAATCCATGATGCGTGTCTATGCTGTCGGCCCCGCAGGGGGAACAAGAACTGGCCCTGAGATCCCTCTAGTGCCAGGATGGCTCCCGACTTTGCCCGGAATCCCTGAAGATGCGCCAAGACGCCTCCATGAGGCGCCCAAAATGGCCCAACACGCCTCCCGGAGGGCCCAAAGAGGCACCTCACAAGGTATCCAGGAGGACCCGGGCCCCCTCCCCAGGCACGGCGGCGGGATGAGCCACCGGCGGCTACATGGAGGGATGTGGGGCCAAGACCGCCAGCGAGATGGAACAGATCGTGCTGGCTGGATGCTCCTCGATTCGACCCCCACGGGCACCGCTTAAAAATGGCACGGGCGCGGAGCCGACAGGCCTCAGAGCACGCGTAGCAAACCGCTACGGTGGGAACGTGTGTTTTAGACCTCGCGGGCGCAAGCGCCCTCATTCGCATTCAGGGTCGCGTAAGCGCAGCGACCCAAACAGGTCTTATTCCGCGACCCGCGGCGCACAGCGGGGACCCGCCAGGGGGGCGCAGTTAACTCCGCGCCCCGCGCCGCCCCAAGGGTTGGGGCCCACGCCTCGCCCACGGCTCACAGCAGCTGGCGGGGGCCATCCTCCACGCGGGTCGCCGCGGACTGCAACCGCTCGAACCCGCCGCGCGAGGGCGCCCACGCGCGCCGCGCCCGCTGCCCCCTTGCAATTCGCCGTGGCCGCCACACAGCAGCCACTACAGTCGCTAGGGCCGCTCCGGCAGGTGGGCCAACTCAAGCGCCCCGACATGGCGGCGGAGCCAGGCCTGTCGCCGCTGCTCCATCTCGCCCACCTGCACATGGGGCTGCCGCCGAGGGTGCGCCTCGCCGACAGGGAGCCCCAACACGTCGAGCAGCGCCCCCGCCTCGGCCTTGTACCCCAAGTAGTCGCGGAAGCCTGTCTCGCCAGCCTCCACAAACCTTCTTTCGATCGCCGCCGCCCCCGCCGCGGAGAGCGACGCGATCTCCACGGCATCTGCGGCGGTGATGCGACCCTCCCAGGCCGCTCGGTGGAGCACAGCCTCGTGCCCACCCATTATTGCACCTCGCGCGCGTCAGCCATCCCGCGCCCGCGAGGTTTGGGCTGCTAGCTGCGCGAACCGCGCCTGGTGGCCCTCGAACTCCTCGGCCCTCCCCAGCAGGGAAAGCCCGCTCGAGGCGCCTCCCGCGCTGCTCCTCCTGCTGATCATCGGACTCCTGGTCCCTCGCTCGTGCGGCACCATCGTCGTGCAAGGCCCCCCCGGCGCCTGGCGCGCCGAGCCAAACGGAGGCCACGCGCGCCCGCGCACGCCACCAGGTGGCCCCCACAACGGCATTGCCACGCACGGCATCTGCGACCCTCCCCTCGCGCGGTGGGTCGCAGCCCCCGCCGCTTAGCACCGCCGCGTCGTAGCGGACCAGGTGCTCCAGGACGTCGCGGCTGGGCCCCGAAGAGGTGGCGGGGATGGCAGAGCAAGCCGTGGCCCCAGTCACGTCTCCCGCTCTAAGCCCCGCACCGAAGCTGCCCTCTTCGCTGCTGCAACAGTCGCCCTCACTGTCCTCGCAGCTGCTGGCCGCGGCATGCGGCGACGGCGCGAAGGCGCCCGTGGCAAGGTCCTCAGCACCAGCACCGGCATCCGTCGTCCCCTCGTACTCCACCCGCGCGCCCTCCATGAGCACCTCGGACGCGGCGTGCCCGTCCTGCACCCCCTGGCACCCTGGCTCGGGGATGAACGGCGCGGCGTCCCCCCGAAGTGGGAAGGCGTGCAGCGTGAGCACGGACTCGAGGGAAGTCGCAGGGACGCCGCGCGGCATGGCAGGGGCCCTGCGGGCGCCTGGCGGGGCCGCGTGGCAAGACCAATTCGCTGCGTCCAACAGCGACTGCGCCTCCCCGAAGTCGATCAGCAGGTCGGACTGGCCTGCGAGCACCTGGGCAGCGGCGAGGGCCTCCCCCATGCTCGCGGAGTGGGCGCCCAGCGCGTCGCTGACGGTCCAGTGCGCCGCGAGGCCCGCCCTCAGGGACTTCGTCCCCCAGGCGAAGGCGCACGCTCGGAACACCCCGAGCGCGCCACGCCTCCGCCTGCGCAGGCGCCTTGCCAGCGTGCGCGCCGAAGCAGCCGCCCACGCCGCGCCGCCAGGCGCCTCCATCGGCCTCTTGCGCGCTCCCGACGCGCCCGACGGGCGCGCAGCACGAGGGTCTCCCGCAGCCAGGCTCGCTTGAGCCAAAATGGCTACGGACGGTGGGAGCATTTTTTTCCCAACCATCCTGTGGTGTTGGGTCCTCGTTTTGAAGAGACAGCGCCCCGCGTTCCTTCCTCCTCCTCCCGGGGGTGTTCGCATGCGGTTCCCCCACCCAGGGCAGCGTTTCGTGGCCCCATAGGGAGCGCCACCGAAGGCCCCAGTGGGGGTGTTCGCATGCGGTTCCCCCGCCCAGGGCAGCGTTTCGTAGCTCCATAGGGAGCTCCACCGAAGGCCCCAGTGGGGGTGTTCGCATGCGGTTCCCCCACCCAGGGCAGCGTTTCGTGGCCCCATAGGGAGCTCCACCGAAGGCCCCAGTGGGGGTGTTCGCATGCGGTTCCCCCACCCAGGGCAGCGTTTCGTAGCCCCATAGGGAGCTCCACCGAAGGCCCCAGTGGGGGTGTTCGCATGCGGTTCCCCCACCCAGGGCAGCGTTTCGTGGCCCCATAGGGAGCTCCACCGAAGGCCCCAGTGGGGGTGTTCGCATGCGGTTCCCCCACCCAGGGCAGCGTTTCGTAGCCCCATAGGGAGCTCCACCGAAGGCCCCAGTGGGGGTGTTCGCATGCGGTTCCCCCACCCAGGGCAGCGTTTCGTAGCCCCATAGGGAGCTCCACCGAAGGCCCCAGTGGGGGTGTTCGCATGCGGTTCCCCCACCCAGGGCAGCGTTTCGTGGCCCCATAGGGAGCTCCACCGAAGGCCCCAGTGGGGGTGTTCGCATGCGGTTCCCCCACCCAGGGCAGCGTTTCGTAGCCCCATAGGGAGCTCCACCGAAGGCCCCAGTGGGGGTGTTCGCATGCGGTTCCCCCACCCAAGGCAGCGTTTCGTAGCCCCATAGGGAGCTCCACCGAAGGCCCCAGTGGGGGTGTTCGCATGCGGTTCCCCCACCAGGGCAGCGTTTCGTGGCCCCATAGGGAGCTCCACCGAAGGCCCCAGTGGGGGTCGCATGCGGTTCCCCCACCCAGGGCAGCGTTTCGTAGCCCCATAGGGAGCTCCACCGAAGGCCCCAGTGGGGGTGTTCGCATGCGGTTCCCCCACCCAGGGCAGCGCTTCGTGGCCCCATAGGGAGCTCCACCGAAGGCCCCAGTGGGGGTGTTCGCATGCGGTTCCCCCACCCAGGGCAGCGTTTCGTGGCCCCATAGGGAGCTCCACCGAAGGCCCCAGTGGGGGTGTTCGCATGCGGTTCCCCACCCAGGGCAGCGTTTCGTGGCCCCATAGGGAGCTCCACCGAAGGCCCCAGTGGGGGTGTTCGCATGCGGTTCCCCCACCCAGGGCAGCGTTTCGTGGCCCCATAGGGAGCTCCACCGAAGGCCCCAGTGGGGGTGTTCGCATGCGGTTCCCCCACCCAGGGCAGCGTTTCGTGGCCCCATAGGGAGCTCCACCGAAGGCCCCAGTGGGGGTGTTCGCATGCGGTTCCCCCACCCAGGGCAGCGTTTCGTGGCCCCATAGGGAGCTCCACCGAAGGCCCCAGTGGGGGTGTTCGCATGCGGTTCCCCCACCCAGGGCAGCGTTTCGTGGCCCCATAGGGAGCTCCACCGAGGCCCCAGTCCACCGAAGGCCCCAGTGGGGGTGCATGCGGTTCCCCCACCCAGGGCAGCGTTTCGTGGCCCCATAGGGAGCTCCACCGAAGGCCCCAGTGGGGGTGTTCGCATGCGGTTCCCCCACCCAGGGCAGCGTTTCGTGGCCCCATAGGGAGCTCACCGAAGGCCCCGTTCGCATGCGGTTCCCCCACCCAGGGCAGCGTTTCGTAGCCCCATAGGGAGCTCCTCCGAAGGCCCGCCCCGGTGGCGCAGTCCGCATGCGGTTCCCCCATCCAAGGCAGCGCTTCGTGGCCCCATATGGAGCCCCACCTACAGCGGCACCCACAACGCGTTACCATCAATTGCTTATGGCTGGGTCTTTCGCCAGGATAATTATCTATGTGGGCGCCGAGCGGGCTCGGCGGTTTCATACATAAATTCTTCAATCAGCGCACGGCGAGCCCCGCCGCGCGGCGTGCGCGGGCGGCCGCCGACCCCGCGGCTCTCTCGCCCCCACGGGCCGCCGCAGCAACTGCGAAGCCGCGGGCGCAGAGGACGCCCTCGAGCCCTGGGCGGACCTGCCGCGGCTCTTCGGCCTCCGCCCGCGGGGCCGCCGCGACCAGGCGCCGCGGCGCCGCGGCGCACGGCGGCGCTGCCGCCTGGCCCCCATCGCCAGCCGCAGGTGGCGGGGGCGGGGCGGCCGCAGGCTGCCGCTGCGATGGCACGAGCGCCGCCGCGAGCGCCTGCTCCTCCGCCCCGTGGCCCAGCCTGGCCTGGAGTGCCGTCGCCCAGCACAGGCGCGTGCACTCCATCGGCGGGGCCAGCGGCGCGAACGGATCCTTGGGCGCAGGCAGGGTGCCCCGTGCGAAGTCCGTCCGCGCCTGGGCTCGGGAGCCCCTCAGGGACGTGGGCTGCCCAGCCGCCGCACTGGCCCCACACGGCATGGCCAGGCCGCGATGCGCGCGCCTGGGGAGGCGGCAGTACCCCCAGCACGCTGAGCAGACCAGGGGGGGCTCGGAGCCGTTGCCCTGGACGCGCGACCCCCGTATGAGGTGGCCGTAGACCCTCAATCCCGCTGGACGGGCCGCATCAGCCGCCACCTCAGGGGCTGGGCCGCTGCAAGCCGCCGCTGCCGCCGCCCGCCGCGGGCTGGGCGCGGGCGCCGAGGCCTCGCGGCGCCTCGACTGCTCCTGCGCCCTGCGCTGGGGTGCTCGGCGCAGCACCTCCGCGGGCCTATCGGCCGAGGCGGGGCGGCGCCTCGCGGGCGACGGCCGCGAGCAGGAAGCGGGCGCTGCCGCCACTGCTGCCAGGGCAGCCGCCGTGGCGAGGAGGGGGCCGCCGTCAGCCGCCGCGGCCTGCGCCTCGCCGTCGCCAACGTCAGCCTCCGCGACGGGCATCTGCATGTTGCCAGCCGCTGACACGACAGGCCCGCGCACCTCCGCGTCGTGCAACTTCCCGAACTCGCCGCGCCCCTGGGACTGCGACTTCGGCGGGCTGAATCCACCTGTCCCAGGGGCGGGCTCCGCCGCGGCGGCGTGCAGGAAGTCGAGCTCGCCGTCGAACTCTGCCACCAACTCGGCAGCTCGCAGCAAGTCGGCGGGGCTGCGACCTTGCCTCCAGCCCCCCAGGCAGGGCACCTGTGGTGGCGGCGGGCCAGGGTCCCGCTCTCCTCGCCGCGGAGCTGGCACAGAGTCGCAGGCCTGGCGTCGTACTCCTGGACCGCTGCCTCCTTCCTGTCCTTCTCCTTGGCCTTCTCCGCAAAGAGGGCGGGGGAGTACCGCAGGGCGAAGCAGCAGCCGAACTCGTCCTGCTGGTAGTCGCCGTCGCCGTGGAGGCCCCTGTGTGACGCCAACGCTCTTTCGATCGCCCGCAGGAAGGCCTGCCCTTGCACAGTGGGCACCTGGGTCACCTCTTTCAGCGAGACGAGCTTCTTGTCTTCGAACGCGGTGCTGCCCGCCTGCTCGAACTTGCGCCCCAAGCTCCTGGCCACCTGCACCAGGTGCTTCATGTAGCCTACGTGCCCCACAGGGGGTGAGCAGCCCGCAGCAGCCGCCCTGAGCTGTCTGGCGATCCTCCCGAGGCGGAGGCGGCAACTGGTGAGGGGGCTGAGCTTCCTGACCGCCTTCCTGCGCTGCTGGTCCGCCAGCTTCTTCTTGACAGAGCGGGGTCCTTTGGCCCTGCCCTGGTACCACTCACCCTCGGAGATGCCGAACTGGTCGGTCAGGTGGAGCTCCGCGGTCTCGACGGACTCCTTGAGCCCCCTGAACGGGAGCTCGAGGTAGGCGCTGACCTCCGTGACCGCGAGATCAGCGAAGGCCACCCTTCGGGCCAGGATGCGGGCACTGCGCTGGTGCCCGTCGTGGTCGGTCGCCGCCACGCCCCAGGTCGTTGACTCCAGCGCTCCGACGCCCTCCGAGCCCGCCTGCGCCGCCTGCCCCGTGCTGTGGACGCTGCCGAAGGCGGCGCTGAAGCTGTTGCTCCTGGCCCAGCAGCAGGCGTTGGCCGCCTTCTGGCTATAAGCGCATCGCCTCTCCTGCGCCAGGATGACGTCGTCACCTCCTCCATCCTGGATCCGCTCCATCTCCACCTTCTTCTCTGACCAGGTCGAGACGTTCAGCGTGACGAAGCTAGTTGGCTTCGGTCCCGTAGGCCTGATTTGCTTGGCCAGCTGGAGGGGCTTGGCCTGCGGTCGCCCAGGCTGAGGCTGGGCCGCAGGCTGCTCGGTTGCCGCGGCGGCCGCGGGGCCGCCAGGCGGGCGGCTGCTCGCCGCCTTGGGGCTCCGAACCTCAGGGGGTCTCACTCCCTCGCCCGTAGCCTCGTCAACTTGAATTGGGTACCCACTATGGCATGTGGGCCCCTGGCTAGGCTGAGGACTGCCAGTCCTTCGGTCGGGCCCAGCCAAGCCAGCCGCAGCGCTTGGCTCTGTCCTGCTGCTGAGCGCCTCGAACTTGGTGTCGTGGCGCACGACGCCGAAGCGCCGTTCCTGGCGCAGCAGCGGCACAATGAAGGGAAGTTCGACCCAGGCGTCGGTCGCCACGTTGGCCGCCTTGTAGGCGGGCAGGCCGCCGCACGGCGCCGCCGCCGCCTCTGAGCGGCCGGGCGCCACCGCCTCTGTCCCCTCAGCCCCAACAGGGGCGGGCGGCGCCGCGCTGTCGGGGCCGCCGCCTGGCAGCAGGGTGCTACGCGCGGGCCAGGCCGCTGCCAGCAGCAGCGCCAGCAGGAGGTGGAGGGGCCGCCGCAGCGGCCTTCTGGTCGGCAGCGCGTTGGCGGGCCGCCTCGTCTGCCGCTCGGCTCTCCATCGCTGCCGCCGGGGGAGTCCCAGCTCCAGGCGCAGCGTCTGCGGCGGGGGCGGCGGGGGCAGCAGGGGCGGCCGCCTGCCCTGCAGGCTGCGGCGGGGCGCCCGCGCCCTATACGGGGGTGCCAGGGGCCACGGCTGCTGCAGGCCCCTCCTCGGTGCGCTTGCGCTTCTTGGCCACCTCCTCCGCGATCTGGCGCTTGATGCGCTGCTGGTGCTCCTGGCAGTTGCGCTCGAACGTAGCCTGCGCGCCCTGCATGATCTGGAGCCCCTCATCGCAGAGGCGCCTGAGGGCGGCCTGCGCCTCCTCCTCCAGCTCGGCGAAGTTGTCAAACGACTCCGCGTCAAAGTTGAAGGTGAGCTGCCTCGCGCCGTCGGGCTGGGCTCCCACGACGCCCGCCGCTTGGGCACGCTGGCGCAGGAGGGCGTTCTCCTCCTCCTTGGCCTCCGCGAGGCTGCCCGCAGCCTCGTCACGCCAGCCGCGGCATTCAGCGAGGTGGTCCTCCGCCGCCACGAGCGCGTCCGCCGCCTCATCCAGCTGGCGCTGGAGGTTGATCCGCTTCGCCGTGGCCGACTCCAGACGTTGCTCGAGCGGCTTCGGCACTGGGGCGACCGCGGGCGCGACAAAGCTCCGCGCTTCGCGGACCGCCTCCTGCAGCCTGGCTGCGATGGCTGGGTCCCCACAGGCGAGGAGCGCGTCGAGCTCGCTCTCGGGCAGGGCCGACAAGGGGGCCCTCGGGAAGGCGCCTCCGCCACGGCAGCCCGCGCCGCCCCCGCCGCCGCCACGGGAGACTGCACCGCCGCTACCACGGTAGGCTGCACCGCGGCCCTTGCCGCCCTTGCCGTCCTTGGCTCGATTCTTCGGTGGGCCTCCGCCGCCGCCGCCGCGATGTGCGAGTTGGGGTCCGCCGCCGCCACCGTCCGCCCAGACCCCAACGCGGGGCGAAGGCTTCGAGGGCGCCAGCTCCAGCCCGATCCCGCACAGCCAGCACTTCGCGTTCGAGCGGAAGTTCCAGCGGTACCGGCAGCCCGTGCACACGACGAAGCCAGGCACGGCCTTAGGCCCCATCGCTGGTACGGTCGGGCGCGCTGCTCAGCTGCGGGCAAGCAGCAGGCAGGAGACGGCGGGGGCGGACCCGCCGACTCAGAAGAAGACTTGACCCGCAGGTCCTGGAAGGTGCTGCTGTGGCAGCTGACACACTTAGGAAAGGAAGGTGGCCTCAAAGCGGAACCTCCCTCGCGCTCAGAAGTCGCCCCGAAAGACTCGCGGTCGTCGGGACGGTTCATGGCCTTGAGCCAAAATGGCAACGGAGCGGTGGGGGCATTGGGTAAGGAAGCATTGGATAAGGAATCCAGGGTGTGGAAGCCAGTGGAACTCCAATCGCGGATTGGCAGTGGATATTGCCGCCGCCCTCATCAAATAAGGAACCCTCCAGGGTCTTACGCCTCCCGCGCACGTTCCTTAACCAATGCCCTCGCCGTATTCAGAAATAGTCCAACAATAATCTGGAGGAGAACTCTCCTATCTTCCACTTTTTTCTTGATTCTTTTCATTCTTTCTCCAAAATCAGCCTGCAGGAGGACATGCCCGACCTGACAATAATCGCCCCCCCTTGGATCTGCTGGGGGGTGGGTGGGCACGTGCTGGGGCACGGGTCGAGGGGGGGTTGGAGGAATAGGAGAAAGATGAGGGGGGGGAGGACGGAGGGGGCGGGTCTGGGAAAGCTCAGTCGGGAGGTTAATCACCCCCTCCTTGATAATACCCCATCCAGAGTAATTACGTGTAGCCGAGAATAAAAAGAAACAACGGCATACAAATAACTTGTGGCGCTCCGCGCGGATTTCTCGGATCCGCGCTGGACCCCCTCCCTTGCGCGCGGAGCGCGCCAGGGGCGGCGCTGGAGGCGCCGCCGGGGGGCCCAACGCGGATCCAAGAAGTCCGCGCGGAGCGCCGAGAGTTTATGGTTATGGCGGCCCGCGTACCCCCAGAGTCCCCGTGATGACCAGGCCCTCCCGAAGAGGCCCACAAACTGACCCCCCCTCCAAGGACCCCAGGAAGCCCCAAGAGGCCCCCAGCGCTCAAGAGGCCCACAAACTACCCCCGTCCAAGAGCGCTCGTCGTCGTCGTCGTCGTCGTCGTCGTCGTCGTCGTCGCCATTCAGGGTCGGCGGCACCGGCCGTAAGGCCTTCGCAATAATGAAAATAATGGGAAGAAGCATAATAAGAAGACGAATCATAATAATCATAATAAGATCGTGCGGATGCGCGCGATAGCTTGCTTGTTGCTGGCACCACTCTGCACCAACGGTATCCGCAGGACGTCTCGAGAACTGCTGTGATTTTCCATTTCTCGACCTTTGCCCTAACGTTCTTTCTGCCCCCGCGCGCTGGTTTAGAACGACTGGGGAAGCATAGCCTATCCTTCAGTCGGGCCTGTCCTCCTAAAGGGGAATGATGGACGAAAAATAAAGCATAGTCTAAACATGCCCCCTAACTGTCCAAGAGTACAAGCAAAATCGTCTCCACACATTTTTTTTGTATGCATTTTTTTCCTCATATAGACGGACAGGCCCGGCTTAAGCCTATCCACAGTCGAACGGCTGCTTCGAGTTGCTGGCGCTGCCTTGTCATCCGCCGACCCCCGCTCGCCCAGAGGGGAGAGGCGGGTGAGACTCTCTGGCTGCCCCACCTACCCCTCTGGAGTCCAACATGCCGTTGGGGGGGGGCACTGGCTTGAGGTCGGGCATGTCCCCCGACAGGCAGATTTTGGATGTAAAATAAGAAATAAAAGAAAAATACTCTCAAATGATCACAAATAATGGAAGAATCGTCCTCCCGGAGCCTCCAGAGCCTCCAAAACGCCTCCGGAGCCTCCAGGAAGCCCCGAGAGGGCCCAGACAGAGCGTGGGGACAGTCGAAGATGAGCGTCGCCATGGCCAAGAGTAGCCCCACGACGACCGAAGATGAATCCAAGACGAGTGAGTAGACGGCCCACAAGGCCCCGAAGAAGACCCAAAAATGTTCCAAGAGGACCGCCGAAAATGCCCCAAGAGGCAACAAATCGTCCCATTCCCGTCGGCACACAAGAACTTCTAAGACGCTCGTCTTGTCTCCAAAGATCGTCACAAGACGGCCGATGAGGCCTCAAGAGGGCCCCAAGACGGCCAACGAGGGCCCTGAGCCGGTCCCAGGGGCCTCCTAGACGGCTCAAGAAAGCGCCAAGAGGAACCCAAGAGAGCCCAAGAGGGGGAATACGAAGTGATATTTCGAGATTCCCGCCCCAAGGTGACCCACAAGAACACCCCAGAGGCCCCCGAGGCGCTCCCAAGAGGCCCCACGCCCCCAAGAGGCCTCCAAGAGGCCCCCAGGAGGCCCAAAAAAGCATTCCAAATGCACCCAAGAGCTCTCCAAGAGGCCCCTGAGAGGCATCCCAACAGACCCTCAGATTCATCCAGGAGGCTCCTAACTCACAGCCCAGACACGGTGGCGGGTTGGGCAGGAGGCCACTAGATCCGCCGCCCCCTTGTGATTCATCACAGGGGTGCCTGGCGTGCTGGATCCTATCGGTTTGGGTTTTGGCTCTTTTCCCAACAAAAAAAAACCCTGGGGCTCCGGCGCGTCCCGCCGGCCACCCGGAAAGGCTCTCCAGGAGCTCAATTCCACAATGTTTCCTCCAAGACGGCTTAAGATGCCCGGTAAGATGGCCACGTTGGCCCAAGATGGCTTCCAAGATGGTCCAAGATGGCCTCCAAGTCCGCCCAAGAGAGGAGGAGATGCCTCCAAGTCCGCCCAAGAAACCTTCAAGACGGCCCAAGAGGGGCCCAAGAGGCCTCCAGGATGGCACAAGAGGCCACCGAGATATCCTCCAGGAGGGCCCGAAGAGGCACAAAAACATTGATTCCCTTTAGGCTTTTAGAGTTTTTCCGTATTTGCTCCTTTTCGGCTTTCCGACGACCCAAGACGGCCCAAGAGGCCCCCAAGATCGCCCCCAGAGCGCCGAAGAGGCCTCCAAGTTGGCCTGAGGACTGCCCAAGAGGCCCCCAAGATGGCCCCAAGAGGGCACAAAGACGACCCAAGAGACTTCCAAGACGCCCAAGATGGCCTCTAAGACGTCCCTGGAGCACCCCAAGGGGCCCCAAGTCGGCCCAGAAAGGCTCCCCAAACGGCTTCCGACGGCGTCAGACAGGCCAGGAGCCCACCAAGATGGCCGAAGTTGACTCGAAGCTGGCCCAAGACGGCCCAAGAGGCCTCCAAGAGGGCCTCCAGGAAGGCCCGAAGAGGCCGAAGGATTTTCACAGGTGCTTCTTTTCGGCCTTCCGTCGGCCCGAGACGGCCCAAGAGCCCCCAAGGATCGGCCAAAGATCGCCCAAGAGGCCTCCAAGACGGCCTCAGAACGGCCCAAGAGGCCCCCAAGACGGCCCCAAGAGGCCCCCACGACGGCCCAGGAGGACTTTAAGACGCACGGGATGGCCTCCAAGACGGCCCTGGAGCATTCCAAGAGGGCCCCAAGTCGGCCCAGAGAGGCCCCCCAAACGGCTTCCGACGGCGTCAGACGGGCCAGGAACCCACCAAGACGGCCGAAGATGGCCCTAAGATGACCCAAGACGGCCCAAGAGACCTCCAAGAGGGTATCCAGGAAAGCTAAAATCAGTGATTCCCCATTCGTTGTTTCAAGGATTGTGGTATTTGCTTTGTTTCTGCCTTCCGACGGCCCGAGACGGCCCAAGTGCCCCCAAAGATCGCCCAAGAGGCCCAAGACGCCCCCAAGACGGCCCCAAGAGGCCCCCACGACGGCCCAGGAGGACTTTAAGACGCACGGGATGGCCTTCAAGACGGCCCTGGAGCATTCCAAGAGGGCCCCATGTCGGCCCAGAGAGGCCCCCCAAACGGCTTCCGACGGCGTCAGACGGGCCAGGAGCCCACCAAGACGGCCGAAGATGGCCCTAAGATGGCCCAAGACGGCCCAAGAGACCTCCAAGAGGGTCTCCAGGAAGACCCGAAAAAGCTAAAATCATTGATTCCTCATTCGTTGTTTCAAGGATTGTGGCATTTGCTTTGCTTCTGCCTTCCGACGGCCCGAGACGGCCCAAGTGCCCCCAAAGATCGCCCAAGAGGCCCAAGACGGCCTAAGAGGCCCCCCAAGACGGCCCAAGAGGCCTCCAAGACGCCCAAGACCCCTCCTCCTCCTTCTCTCCTCCTCCTTCTGTTCCTCCTCCTTCTCCTCCTCCTCCTTCTCCTCCTCCTCCTCCTCCTCCTCCTCCTGCTGATCTGCCCCGCCATCTTCCCAGACGTGTTCCCCGAAGGGTTTTTCACAACGGTTGGGGGATCGCATGGTCCGACAGCTTGGAAGAGCTCTTGCCACAACGCTCGGGCACATGAGCGCTTTCAAACCTCTTGCTCCCCCACGCGTTCTCCCCGAAAGCTCTCCAAACCGACTCCGGGAACAACTTGCCCGCGAGCTTGGCCAGGCTCTAGCCCAGCTGTCAGCCACATAGGCGCTTCCACCAGGGCCGGGGGCGGCGGTGATTCGCCGTAGGCGTCTTCGATACGCCGCCCCCTGTCGATTCATCGCAGAGGTGCCTGGCGTGCTAAACCCTCTCGGTTTTGGTTTTGGTTCTTTTTCCTAAAGAACCCCCCCTGGGGCTTCGGCACGTCCCGCCAGCCACCCCGAAAGGACCTCAATTGCAGAAAAATCCCCCAAGACGGCTCAAGATGGCCTCCATGATGGCCACGTTGGCCCAAGATGGCCTCCACGATGGCCTCCAAGTCCGCCCAAGCTGGTCCAAGATGGCCTCCAAGACGGCCCGAGAGAGTCCAAGACGGCCCAAGAGCCTCCAAGACGGCTCAAGAGGCCTCCAAGGGGTCCTCCAGGAGGACCCGAAGAGACACAAAATCGTTAATTCTACGAAAGTGTTTGAAGGTTGTTGGCATTCACTTCTTCTCGGCTTTCCGACGACCCAAGGCGGCCCGAGAGGCCCCCAAGATCGCCCCCACAGCGCCCAAGCGGCCTCCAAGTTGGCCTCAGGACTGCCCAAGATGCCCCTAAGACGGCCCCAAGAGGGCACAAAGACGACCCAAGAGGCCTCCAAGGCGCCCAAGATGGCCTCTAAGACGGCCCTGGGGCACCCCAAGAGGCCCCCAAACGGCCCAGAACGGCCCGCCAAACGGCTTCCGACGGCGTCAGACGGGCCATGGGCCCACCAAGATGGCCCAAGATGGCTCCAAGATGGCCCAAGATGGCCCAAGAGGCCTCCAAGAGGGCCTACATGAAGGCCCGACGAGGCCAAACACACTGATTGTTCTTGAAGTGTTTGAAGGATTTTCACAGGTGTTTCTTTTCGGCCTTCCGACGGCCCGAGACGGCCCAAGAGCCCCCAAGGATCGGCCAAAGATCGCCCAAGAGGCCTCCAAGACGGCCTCAGAACGGCCCAAGAGACCCCCAAGACGGCCCCAAGATGCCCCCACGACGGCCCAGGAGGACTTCACGACGCACAAGATGGCCTCCAAGACGGCCCTGGAGCATTCCAAGAGGGCCCCAAGTCGGCCCAGAGAGGCCCCCCAAACGGCTTCCGACGGCGTCAGACGGGCCAGGAGCCCACCAAGACGGCCGTAGATGGCCCTAAGATGGCCCAAGACGGCCCAAGAGACCTCCAAGAGGGTATCCAGGAAAGCTAAAATCATTGATTCCCCATTCGTTGTTTCAAGGATTGTGGCATTTGCTTTGTTTCTGCCTTCCGACGGCCCGAGACGGCCCAAGTGCCCCCAAAGATCGCCCAAGAGGCCCAAGACGCCCCCAAGAGGCCCCCAAGACGGCCCAAGAGGCCTCCAAGACGCCCAAGACCCCTCCTCCTCCTCATCTTCTCCACCTTATGTTCCTCCTCCTTCTTCTCCTCCTCCTCCTTCTTCCTTCTCCTCCTCCTCCTCCTCCTCCTCCTGCTGATCTGCCCCGCCATCTTCCCAGACGTGTTCCCCGAAGGGTTTCCACAACGGTTTGGGGAACACATGGTCCGACAGCTTGGCAGAGCTCTTGCCACAACGCTCGGACACATGAGCGCTTTCAAACCTCTTGCTCCCCCACCCGTTTTCCCCGAAGGCTCTCCAAACCGACTCGGGGAACAACTTGCCCGCTAGCTTGGTCAGGCTCTAGCCCAGCTGTCAGCCACATAGGCGCTTCCACCAGGGCCGGGGGCGGCGGTGATTCGCCGTAGGCGTCTTCGATACACCGCCCCCTGTCGATTCATCGCAGAGGTGCCTGGCGTGCTAAACCCTATCGGTTTTGGTTTTGGCTCTTTTTCCTAGAAAGAACCCCCCCTGGGGCTTCAGCCCGTCCCGCCAGCCACCCAGTAAGGATCTCAATTGCGGAAAAATCCCCCAAGACGGCTCAAGATGGCCTCCATGATGGCCACGTTGGCCCAAGATGGCCTCCAAGATGGCCTCCAAGTCCGCCCAAGCTGGTCCAAGATGGCCTCCAAGACGGCCCGAGAGTCCAAGACGGCCCAAGACGGCCCGAGAGCCTCCAACAGGGCCCACAGGAAGGGCGGCCGAAGAGGCCAAAATCATTGATTGTCCGTAGGTGTGTGAAGCACTTTGGCAAATGCGTTTTTCGGCCTTCCGATGGCCCGAGGCGGCCCAAGAGCCCCCAGAGATCGCCCAAGAGGCCGCCAAGATGGTCCCAGAACGGTCCAAGAGACCCCCAAGACGGGTCCAAGGAGCCCCAAAACGGCCCAAGAGGCCTCCAAGACGCCCAAGAAGACGGCCCAAGAGCACCCCAAGAGGGCCCTAATTCGGCCCAGAGATGCCCCCAAGACGGCTTCCGACGACGTCAGACGGACCAGGAGCCCACCAAGACGGCCCAAGAGGCTCCAAGATGGCCCAAGACGGCCTGAGAAGCCCCCAAGAAATCTCCAAGACGGCCCCACGAGGGCTCGAAGTCGGCCCAGAGATGCTCCTAAGACGGCTTCCGACGGAGTCAGACGGGCCATGAGTCCACCAAGACGGCCCAAGATGGCTCCAAGATGGCCCACGATGCCCGAGAGGCCGCGGAGAGGTCTCCAAAACGTCCCAGGATGCCCCCAAGAGGGCCTCCGGGAAGGCCCGAAGAGGCCAAAATCATTGATGGTCCATAGGTATTAGAAGGATTTTGGCAAATGCATTTGTTGTCCCTTCCGATGGCTCGAGACGGCCCAAGAGCCCCCAAAGATCGCCGCAAGATCGCCCAAGAGGTCTCCAAGATGGCCGCAGAACGGACCAAGAGCCCCCCAAGACGGTCCCAAGAGGGCCCCGAGACGGCCCAAGAGGCCTCCAAGACGCCCAAGATGGCCTCCAAGACGGCCCTGGAGCCCCCCAAGAGGGAGCAAAATCTGCCCACAAAGGCCTTAAGACAGCTTCCGACGGCGTCAGACGGGCCAGGAAAGCGGTAAGACGGCCAAAGAGGCGCCCGAGAAGCCCCGCAAGGTCCCCAAGAGGCCAAGGAGGCCCCCAAGATGCCTCCAACAGGCTCCCAGGAAGCTCCCAGGAGGCCCCAAGAGTGTCCCAAAGGGCTCCCAAGATGCCCCCTCCTCTTTCTTCCTCCTCCTGATCTTCCACGCCATTCTCCCAAGTGTTCCCCGAAGGATTTCCACAACGGCTGGGGAAACACACGGTCCGATAGCTTGGCAGAGCTCTTGCCACAACGCTCGGTCACATGGGCGATTCCGAAAGGCAGGGGGCGGCGGTGATTCGCCGTAGGCGTGTTCGATCCGCCGCCCCCTGTTGGCTTGCCACAGTGCATGCGTGATCCTACTCTATATAGTCAAAAATATCAATTCCCCCTGGGGTTCCGGCCCAGCGCGCCAGCCACACCTCCAAGACGGCTCAGATGGCTCAAGATGGCTCCAAAGTTCGCCCAAGATGGTCCAACATGGCCTCCAAGATGGCCGAATCAGGTCCAAGATGCCTCCAAGTCCGCCCAAGACGTCTCCCAGACGGCCCAAGCTGGCCTCGGCCAAGAGGCCTCCAAGACGGCGCAAGAGGCCTCCGAGAGGGCCTCCAGGAGGGCGCGACTAGGCCGAAATATGGATTTGCCATAAGTGTTTGAAGGATTTGGGTGTGTACTCCTTCTCGGCCTTCCGACGGTCCGAGGCGGCCCAAGAGCTCCCAACGATCGCCCCCCAAGATCGCCCAAGAGGCCTCCAACATGGCCCGAGAACGGCCCAAGAGACAACCAAGACGACTTCCGACGACGTCAGACGGACCAGGAGGCCATCCAGAGGGCCAAAGATGGCTCTCAGATGGCCCAAGACGGCCCAAGAGGCCCCCAAGAGGTCTCCAAGACAGCCCGAGAGGTCTCCAACAGGGGCCTCTGGGAAGGCCCAAGTAGGCCAACATCAATGATGGCTGCATCGGTGTTTGAAGCATTTGGGCACCTGCTTCGCTTCGGCCTTGCAACGGCCCAAGACGACCCAAGAGCTTTCAAAGATCGCCTCAAGATCGCCCAAAAGGCCTCCAAGATGGACCCAGAACGGCCCAAGAGGCCCCCAAGACGGCCCCAAGAGGGGACTGAGACGGCCCAAGAGGCCTCCAAAACGCCCAAGATGGCCTCAAAGACGGCCTTGGGACACCCCAGGAGGGAGCAAAATACACCCAGAGAGCCCCCACAGACGGCTTCCGACGAGCCAGGGACCCACCAAGCGACAGCCCGAATCGGCCCAAGAGCTCCCAAAAATCGCCCCAAGATCGCCCAAAAGGCCTCCAAGACGGCCCCAGAATGGCCCAAGAGGCCTCCAATACGGCCACAAGAGGGCCCCGAGACGGCCCCAGACGCCTCCAAGACGCCTAATTAATAAGGCCTCCCAAGACGGCACTTGCGCCCTCCAAGAGGGCCCCAAGTCGGCCCAAAGAGACCTCCAAGACGGCTGCAGACGGCGTCAGACGGGCCACGGACGCCCTGAGACAGCCAATGGACAAGGGCGCGCCGAAGAAAGAACCCCTCCCCCCCCCCTTTCCCCGATCCGTCGTCGGGGACCCCCCCCCTCCCCCCCTTTCCCGGTCCGGCGTCGGGGACCCCCCCCCTCCCCCCCCTTTTTCCCGGTCCGTTGTCGGGGAACCCATCCCCCCTCACCCTCTTTCCCGGTCCGTCGTCGGGGACCCCCCCCCGCCCTCCCCCCCTTTCAACAGGGGGAGGGGGATTCTGGACCCACCCGCCCTCTCCCCCCTTTGGCCGCCAAATTCGGTCTCCCCCTTTCGCAACGGCGCCCCCTGGCTCTGGAACCCGACCCCTGCCACCCCTAACACTACCACCCCGGCCACCCGCAACCCTAGACCCAAACCCTAATGCCCAAAACAGCACTCAATATTCATGATTTACTGCTCACTACCCACTACTCACTACTCGCTACTCGCAACTCACTTTTCACTACTCACTGCTCACTACTCACGACTCACCACCAACTATCCACTACTCACTACTCACGACTAACTATTCCCAGCTCACTACTCACTACTCACTATCCACTACTCAATACTCACGACTCACTAAACACTACTCACTACCCACTTCACTACTCCTCAAACACTACTCGCGACCCACTAACCACTATCTACTACTCACAACAGAGTACTCATAGTTCACTACTAACTACTCACTGCCCACAACTCACTACTCACTGTCCGCTGCTCGCTACTCCCTATTCCTGACACAGTACTCACTGCTCACTACTCCTCACTACTCGCTACTCCATACTCGCTACCCGATACGCAGTATTCACTACCCACTACGCACTACTCACTACTCCCTACTCACTAGTCAGTACTCACTACTCACTCCTCGCTACTCAACACTCACTACGCACGACTCACTACTCACTACTCTCTACTCGCTACTCCCTGCGCACTATCCACTACTCACTACCCACTTCTCATTTCTCACTACTCACTACTCACTACGCCCTACTCACTACTCACTACTCACTACCCCCTACTCGCTACTCACGACTCGCTACTCACTACTGACTGGTCCATCCTCACTACTCACTACTCACAATGCCCTACTCGCTAATCGCTATTCACTACTGGCTAGTCCCTACTCGCTACTCACTGCTCACTACCCACTCCCCAGTACCAACTCTCCACTACTCACTACTCACTACTGACTGCTCCATCCTCACTACTCACCACTCACAATGCCCTACTCGCTACTGACTATTCACTACTGGCTACTCCCTACCGACTCCCCAGTACACACTACTCACTACTCACTACTCACGACTCAACGCGCACTACTCACTACTTACTACTCACTCCTCGCTACTCGCTACTATCTACTCACTACTCACGATTCACACTATACTCACTCAATTTTACTCACTACATATTACGCGCTATCCCGAGGCCAGACCCCCCCCCCTTGCGGGGAAGGCCCCCCTCCCAGACCCCCTGCTCGGCGCAACGGGGGGGAGGGGGGGGTTCGAACCCCCCCCCTTCCAGCGCCGAGGGGGGGAGGGAGGGGGGTCCGGACCCCCCCTCCCTTCAAAGGAGGGGGGGGGAGAGGGGGGTTCGGACCCCCCCCGCCCCCCTTGAGGAGGGGAGGGGGGGGATCGAAAATCTCCCCTCCCCTTTGAAAGGGGGAAAAGGGGGGGGGTTCTGCGAGCACCCCCGGCCTTTTCAATTACAGGGTGATCCAGCGGCGCGCTTCCCCAATGAAGCCCCCAAGAAGCACCCAAATGCCCCCAAGAGGCCCAAGGAGACCCCCAAGATGCCTCCAAGAGGCAAGCTCCCAGGAGGCGCCAAGAGTGTCCCCACAGGCTCCCAAGATGCCCCCTCCTCCTCCTGCTCCGCCTCCTCCACCTCCTCCTCCCGATCGTCCCTGCCATCCTCCCAAGTGTTCCTCGAAGGATTGAAAGATTTCCACAACGGCTGGGGGAACATACGGTCCGGTAGCTTGGCAGAGCTCTTGCCACAACGCTCGGCCACGTGGGCGATTCCGAAACGCAGGGGTCGGCGGTGATTGGTGATTCGCCGCAGGCGTCTTCGATCCCCCCCCCCCTGTGGTCTTGCCACAGGGGTGCCTGGCATGCCGGATCCTATTTTTTATATAACAAACATTTCATATATAGCATAAAAATACCCGTGGGGCTCTGGCCCAGCGCGCAGGCCACACCTCCAAAACGGCTCAGATGGCTCAAGATGGCACCAAGTTTGCCCAAGATGGTCCAACATGGCCTCCAAGATGGCCCAAGAAGGTCCAAGATGAGTGGCGCCTGGAAAGCTGAGGTTCAGGTGGTTTCTCAATCTTTTTAAGCCTCCCCCACGGGGGCATTCGGCCCAACGCGCCGCGGCCACCAAGAACTTCCAACGCCCGTGGGCCTCCCGGGTCAAACCGGTCCCCAGAGGCCTCCAAGGCGGCCAAGATGGTCCAAGATGGCCTCCGCCAAAAAGGCCTGCAAGACGGCCAAGGTGGCCGCAAGATGTCTCCAAGACGTTCCAAGATGCACCTCAGACGGCCTAAGATGGCCTCAAGGTGGCCCAAGACGGCACAAGAGGCACCCAAAAAGCCCCTAAGACGTCTTAAGAAGCCTCCAAGATTGGGTCGGGCCCAACCCAGCTATACCTTGGGGGGTAGCGCGGTGACACCGCATGCCTGGCAAGATCTGGACGGTCACCAAACATAAGTTGCCAGGCGCGCGTTGGTCTTCAGATGCTCATGCCAAGGCGCGGGCCATGATAGAGGGAAGAAGTGGGACGTGCATGGGTATTGTGCGAGACCTGGCGCTTACAATTATACTTGTGGATCGCCTGAAGCATGCACTCCTTGAGTTCCGGATGCTTCAGCACTCCCTGGGATACTCCTGATGCCTCGGTTGGCCTCAGGCGGAGCCCCGGGCAACCGAACAGGAACGATGCCTGGACGCCACCATCGTTTCCGCCCCCGCACGGTGCCAGCCGGGAGGGGCTGGCAAACATATTGTTGCCGGCCCCCCCCCGCGTGGTGCCAAACAAGGCCACCGATTTTTTGCCGGCCCCATTTTTTACAGGGTTGGCGAAAATCCGCGGTGACCGCCGGCTGGGGCTGGCAAAAATATTTCTGCCGGCCCGACACCCCTGGCACCAGCGGAACGCCACAGGCACCGACACCGGCGAATCCAGTACAGAACTTGACCCAACGGCGCGGTGAGTGGCATTTCATCTCGACAGTGCTTCCGAGATTCATGCGACGCCATCTGCCCCGGTGTGTGCACCCCTGCCCACTGCCCTCGTCGTCCTTTCCCCATCCCCCATCTCTCACTCCCCCCTCCAATTGCTCCTCCTTCATCACACTCCTCCCTTTTTCTCTTTTGATCTAACACAATTTGTATCTGGGCCTCTTCGCACCAGCCTGGCGATGTCACCACGGCCCTCTATTTGGTGACGATTTGGTGCCCATCCTGTGGCCGCCTATATGATATCTATAACACCTAGGTAACGCCACTTTTAGCTGGGTTGGGCCCGACCCAACTCCAAGAGGTCCTCCAGCAAGGCCCGAGGCCAAAATCATTGATTTCCCATGAGAACTTCTGACGGATTTTGGCATTTGCTTCAGAACGGCCTCCCGTCGGCCTCCCGTCGGCCCAAGAGGCTCCCAAGATTGCCCCAAGATCGCCCAAGAGGCCTCCAAGATGGCCCCAGGACGGCCTAAGAGGCTCCCAAGACGGCTCCCCCAAAGGGACGTAAAGACGGCCCATGAGGCGTTCTAGACGCCCGAGATTGCCTTCAAGACGGTCCTGAAGCGACCCTAGAGGGCCCTAAGACGGCCCAGAGAGGCTCCCAAGACAGCTTCCGACGGCGTCAGACGGGCCAGGAACGCCGGAACACGGCCAAACAGGCCCCCAAGAAGCACTCAAATGCCCCCAGGAGGCCCAAGGAGGCTCCCAAGATGCCTCCAAGAGGCCCCCAGGGAGCTCCCAGGAGGCTCCAAGAATGACCCAAGAAGCTCCCAAGAGGTTTCCTCATCCTGATCCTCAGCATCTTCTTTCCTCCCTCTCCTCATCATCCTCTTCCTCCCCCACGTGTTCCACGAAGGGCTTCCAGGCTTACACAACGGCTGGAGGAACTCATGGTCCAATAGTGTGGCTAAACTTTGCCCAAACGTTTGGCCACATGGACATGTCCTGAAAGGCAAGGGGCAGCGGTCGTTCTCCGTAGGAGTCTTTGATAACTTTCGAGCTCGTCGCAAGCTCTGACTCCTTCTAGGGATTGGCAGAATGGCGTAAACCACTTGAATATTATTCGTATGATCCTCCTCCTGCATCTCCCCCATGTGCTCCTCACGCTCCTCCACCCCCCTCCCCCATGTCCTCCCCCATCTCCACCCCTATCCGCATCATCCCTGAAGTTGGGTTAATGTACCCTGCGAGCCTAAAGCGAGCTTAACAGTCATCAAGATTATACTGATATGGTTGTGGTATGTTCCTGGCATGGAAATCTGGGCTGATCCGCCGGCCCCCTTGCGGGGCAACCAGGCTGTAGGCCGGGAATGTGCTGCTCCCTGTGCCAGTTGCAGCTTCCAGTTTCCACTGTTACAGTTCTGCTTCTTGCTGCCTACTGTTCCTTGTTGATGAACGCGCGAGGGGGGGAGCCCAAACCAGCAGAACTACCCCCCGCCCTGGGAGGGTTCTCAGAACTTCTGGGGGGGTAAACATTGGCACCCATCATGCAGATCCGAAAGGGTCAGGGTCCAAGAACACATGTGGTTTGCCACATTTATGAAATTCGGCGGCACCCCTCAAGCAAATCCGTAGGGTCAGGGTCCAAAAACACAAGGGATTTCCCACATTTCTGAAATCCAGTGGCACCCCTCACACAGATCCGTAGGGTCCGTAGGGTCAGGGTCCAAAAACACGATTTGCCACATTTCTACAATTCGGTAACACCCCTCACGCAGATCCGCAGTGTCAGGGTCCAAAAACACAAGGGATTCGCTACATTTTTCAAATTCCGTGGCACCGCTCATGCAGATCCGCAGGGTCAGGGTCCAAAAACACAAGGGATTTGCTACATTTCTGAAATCAGGTGGCACCTCTGACGCAGATCCGTAGGGTCAGGCTCCAAAAACACACGGGATGTGCCACATTTCTAAAAATCCGGTGGCACCCCTCACGCAGATCCGCAGGGTCAGGGTCCAAAAACACATGTGATTTGCTACATTTCTGAAATTCGGTGGCACCCCTCACGCAGATCCGCAGGGTCAGGGTCCAAAAACACATGTGATTTGCCACATTTCTGAAATTCGGTGGCACCCCTCATGCAGATCCGCAGGGTCAGGGTCCAAAAACACACCGGATTTGCTACAAATCTGGTGGCAGCCCTCACGCAGATCCGCAGGGTCACGACGTCTTACCAACCGCCAGGTGTGGTAACCCCTCTGGTGATCAACTGGTTCTGCTCATGACGAGTCGGCCTCGCATGAAGTTCCGATACTGTTTCACGACAGCGCCCAGGCCTCAAGACACAGCTCTTGCATAGCGCATTCTCCGAGAGAGGGGACTGTCGGCAGGGGTCGAAGCCCTCACGGACAAGTTGTGTATTTGAAACGCTCGAAAGCGCTCCGCGCGCGCTCTGGTTCTAGGTAGCTTGAGGGCGTTTGGACGTGCAAACCGGAACATGAGTGACTCCTAATTCTCCACCTGCCCTGCTTTCCTCCTCATTCATCATTTTGTGGCCCGCGTTTTCAGTCCTGCTTCTCTTGCCTTTTCTGCTTGCCGCTGCTTCGTCAGTGTGAGGCAACTGCGCGAGGAATTAGCAGATTGGATCAGGCAGCGGCACAGGGAAGCCGACAAAAGGGACTGGGAGGGCGGCGCGGGCGGCCCAAGTCCCAACCCGCACAGCGGCGCCGCAGGTGCTGCAAGATGCGTGCGAACGCGGGCAGCAGGAGGAGGAGGAGGAGGAGCAGGAGGAGGAGGAGGTGGAGGAGGAGGAGGATGGAGGAGGAGGAGGAGCAGAAGGAGGAGGCCGAAAGCGGGGCGAGACCCCGGGAGCCACGGGCGGGCCCGCGGGCACGTGCAGGTCGGAGCGCCGGGCGCTGGTGGGCCGCGGGCACGTCCAGGCTTCGGTCGGGCGCGTCCTCCTACAAGGCAAGCGCGTTCCACTACTCGCAAAGTCACTGCTCGCATATGGCCTGGATCCGCCGTGGGGGGACTGACGATGTAGTACACCGAGGCGAACGTGTTTTTTTGTTTATGTCTTTCTTCTGACGTTTGCGAGTAGGCACTCTGCGGGCAGTGGAACGCGCTCGGTGCCTGCAGGCGGACCTTGGAGGAAAAATGGAGTGAAACAAACAGATGCAAAGCAACGATCAACGATACTCGACAAAGCATCCCCAGACTATTGCCTATTTTTGCACACTCCTCCTGCAGAGGGGCACGCCCGACTTCAGGCCATGATGGGCGCGTGTTCCACCACCACCACCACAAGTTGGAGGGGGGGGTCCTCCTCCTCCTCCTCCTCCTCCTCCTCCTCCTCCTCCTCCTCCTCCTCCTCCTGCCCCCTCCTCCCTCCTTCCTCCCTCCTCCCTCCTCCCTCCCTCCCTCCCCTCCCTCCTCCTCCTCCCCCTTTCCTCCTCCTCCTCCTCCCCTCATCCCCTCCTCCTCCTCCTCCCTCCTGCCCCCCTCCAACTTATGGTGGTGGTGGTGGAAAACGCGCATCAGGCCAGGCACACGTCACGAAACACACACACACACACACACACACACGGGCGTGAGCAGAGCACGCCTCGGCCTGCGGGCCAGGCCATCGACGCGGCCCTGCCCAGACCGGGCCCCGAGATGGCGAGGCCACACGCGAGAGCACTGCCCGTGCAAGCCGACGCCACGGGGCGCCAACAGCGCCCCTGCAGGCATCGGGCCTGTGCCCTGCGAGCGGATCGCGTGTCGCTCCGCCCTCCTCCTGCCTCCTCCTGCCTCCTCCTCCATCCGCCCCCTCCCTCCTCCTCCCTCCTCCTCCTCATCCTCCTACCTCCTCCTCCCTCCCTCTCTCCCTCCTCCCTCCTCCCTCCTCCCTCCTCTCCTCCTCCTCTCTCCTCCTCCTCCTCCTCCTCCTCCTCCTCCTCCTCCTCCTCCTCCTCCTCCTCCTCCTCTGGGAGTGTCGGAGCGCCGGCATCGAACCGGCTCGGGGGCTGCGGGGCCCTCAGAGGCCGAGATGGGTCCGAGCCTCCCGTCGTGCTTCTCGTCAACGGGGCGAGCATGTCCGGGCCTTTTTTTGTGACTCCCCAAGAGAAAGGGCCCCAACCAAGTGGCATGGCGTGGATGATGGGCCTGTTTTCCACCACCACCATCATAAGTTGGAGGGGGGTGGTCCTCCTCCTCCTCCTCCTCCTCCTCCTCCTCCTCCTCCTCCTCCTCCTCCTTCCCCCTCCAACTAATGGTGGTGGTGGTGGTGGAAAACAGGCTCATCAATGGAAACGGCTGGCTTCCCCATCAAAGGGTCACGGCGCCGGGCATCGGACGCGCGGGTGTCGCCGGCTACAGGGCCTGGCACAGATGGACACCGTAGCCCCGGGCGCGTGGCACAAGTGAGGTGCTGGACGAGAAGCCGACGGGCACATCCTGTAGTGGGCGTTGCTTTATTCGGCGTTTCGCCATTGGGAGGAAGTCGGGAGCGTCCAAGAGGGGGGTATCCAAGAAGGGGGGGTGCAAATCATGACCGGCGGCATGTGCGCGGCCCAGCGGGGGGGGCAGGGACGTAATCATCATACCTACCGGTGTGATCTCGCACTGCTTTATTTCGACCGACCGTGTGCCCATAATGCGGTCGTGCTGGTGGTTGTGCTGGCGGCCGTGCTGGTGGTCGTGGTTGGTGGACGTGCTGGTGGTCGTGCTGGTGGTCGTGCTGCTGGCCGTTCTGGTGGAGGTGCTGGCAGTCGTGCTGGTGGTCGTGCTGGTACTTAGGCTGGTGGTCGTGCTGAGGGTGCTGGTGGTCGAGCTGGTGGTCGTGCTGCTGGCTGGTCGTGCTGGTGGCCGTGCTGGTGGTCGTGCTGGTGGTCGTGCTGGGCTGGTGGTCGTGCTGGTGGTCGTGCTGGCGGTTGTGCTTGTGGTCGTGCTGGTGGCTGGTCGCGTTGGGGGTTGTGCTGGTGATCGTGCTGGCGGTCGTGTTGGTGGCCGTTCTGGTGGAGGTGCTGGTGATCGTGCTGGTGGTCGTGCTGGTGGTCGTGCTGGTGGTTGTGCTGGTGGTCGTGCTGGTGGCTGGCCGTGCTGGAGGTGCTGGTGGTCGTGTTGGTGGTCGTGCTTGGTCGTGCTGGTGGCTGGCCGTGCTGGAGGTGCTGGTGGCTGGTCGTGCTGGTGGTCGTGCTGGTGGTCGTGCTGGTGGTCGTGCTGGTGCTTGTGCTGGTGGTCGTGCTGGCGGTCGTGTTGGTGGCCGTTCTGGTGGAGGTGCTGGTGGTCGTGCTGGTGGTCGTGCTGGTGGTCGTGCTGGTGGTTGTGCTGGTGGTCGTGCTGGTGGCTGGGCGTGCCGGTGCTTGTGCTGGTGGTCGTGCTGGCGGTCGTGTTGGTGCCCGTTCTGGTGGAGGTGCTGGTGGTCGTGCTGGTGGTCGTGCTGGTGGTTCTGCTGGTGGTCGTGCTGGTGGCTGGCCGTGCTGGAGGTGCTGGTGGTCGTGTTGGTGGTCGTGCTGGTGGTCGTGCTCGCGGTCGTGTTGCTGGCCGTTCTGGTGGAGGTGCTGGTGGTCGTGCTGGTGGTCGTGCTGGCCCCTCCCCCTCCCCCCCTGCGCCCCCCTCCCTTTATTCCGACCGACCGTGGGCCACCCCCCCCGCTTCTCCCCTGCGCCCCCTTCCCATTATTCCGACCGACCGTGGGCCACCCCCCCCGCTCCCTCCCTGCGCCCCCCTCCCCTTATTCCGACCGACCGTGGGCCACCCCCTCCGCTCCCCCCTTGCGCCCCCCTCCGCTTATTCCGACCGACCGTGGGCCCCCCCCCGCTCCCCCCTTGCGCCCCCGTCCCCTTCTTCCGCCCGACCGTGGGCCACTCCCCCCGCTCCTCTTCTGCGCCCCTCTCCCCTTATTCTGACCGACCGTGGCCCCCCCACCGCTCCCCCCCTGCGCCCCCGTCCCCTTATTCCGACCGACCGTGGCCCACCCCCCGTCGCCCCCCACCCCTCTAGGGCCCTTCCCCCTCCTCCCCTGCGCTCCCCTCCCCCGCGACCACCGTGGGCCCGACCCCCCCCTCCTCCTTCCCCCGTCCCCTTATTCCGACCGACCGTGGGCCCACCCCCCCCGCTCCTCCCCTGCGCCCCCCTCTTCCTTATTCCGACCGACCGTGGGCCACCCCCCCGTTCCCCCCTTGCGCCCCCCTCCCCTTATTCCGACCGACCGTGGGCCCTCCCCCCCCGCTCCTCCCCTGCGCCCCCCTCCCCTTATTCCGACCGGCCATGGGCCCACCCCCCGCCGCTCCCCCCCTGCGCCCCTCCCTCATCCGACGACCAGTTCCCCCCCCCCCCCCCCCGCTTCTCCCCTGCGCCCCCTTCCCATTATTCCGACCGACCGTGGGCCACCCCCCCCGTTCCCTCCCTGCGCCCCCCTCCCCTTATTCCGACCGACCGTGGGCCACCCCCTCCGCTCCCCCCTTGCGCCCCCCTCCGCTTATTCCGACCGACCGTGGGCCCCCCCCGCTCCCCCCTTGCGCCCCCGTCCCCTTATTCCGACCGACCGTGGGCAACAGCCCTCCCCCGCCGCTCCCCCCCTGCGCCCCCCACCCCTTTGCTCCGACCGAACGGTGGCCCCCCCCCCCCCCCCTCCTCCCCTCTGCGCCCGCCCTCCCCTTATACCGTACCGACCGTGCGCTCACCCCCCTTAAGCTGGGGCCCCCCCCTGCAATCCTCTCCTTATTCCGACCGACTGCGCCCCCCCCACCGCTCCCCCCCTGCGCCCCCGTCCCCTTATATCCGACCGACCGTGCTCTTAATCCGAAAGCCCTTATAACGGCGACGAGGCGACGATCGAAAGCAGTGCCCCGGCACTGCTTTGAACGCGTTCAAAGCAGTGCCCCGGCACTGCTTTGAACGTATGATATGATGATATGATGATGATTATGATTGATGATGATGATGATTTTTCCAGCGTACACTGTCCGCAACTGCGGCAATCAACAACATGTTCCACTTGCCCGCAACTGCGGCCATCACCAACACTGCCCCTCGAAGCTCCACGGAGGGCGCTCGGCAGGTCGCCCGCTCGAGCCCCACTCGACTTCACGCTGAGGAGGCGAGCCCTCAGGGGCATTGTCCGCAACTGCGGCATGATCAGAGGGCCACCACTGCGCGCCATCAGCGCCCCATTCGCTCGAGCTCCAGTCCCACCAGGACCAGCCCAGCCATCTCGTGGCGGGACTGCGCGCCTCCCATGCGCCGCTGCCGCTGGCGTCCCAGGACCCAGCCGCCACAGCGGCCCAAGAAGGGGTCGCATCGTCGCCGTTGGCAGCTTGCGGCGGTGGCGTGTTCCCAGCTCGCTCAGCCCCAGCGTCTCTCCCCGCAACTGCGGTTCCCATCTGGGGTCGGACGCCCTTCCCCGCAACTGCGGTGTCCGCGTAGCTGCCCTTCTTGCCGCCCTTCTTGCCGCCCTACCTGCCGCCCTTCCTGCGTTCCAACCTCGCGGCGAGTCTTTCAGGTGACCTGCGGCACGTATTGTGCGTGAAAGCCACCAGAGGGAAGTGCGCTCCGTGCCTCGCCCTGCCGAAGGCGCCATGCCATATCTTGTCGTCGAGGTTGCCCTGCTACACTCTGAAGGGATGGCGCACCCAATCGTCGCGTTCCCTGCGCGCCATCCTTTGCTCGAACTCCGCAACTGCGGTCAAGGATTCGCCAGATGGCGTCAGGAAGGCGCGCATCTTGTTTTCAACGGGCTCAGCCTTGGGCACGCAAGTCTGAAGCATCTTCCCAGGGCCATTCGTGTAGTCGAAGACAGGGAAAGACGGATCATGCTGGGTCGTCAAGAATCCGCCCTCACGGTCGTGCAGAACACTCAGGCCATGGTGAAGCTTGTACTGCCCAGGACAGTTTATGAACAAAAACGCCATGCTGTCTGCCCTGGGCTGGCCGCCTGCTGTCTTCCAGGGGGTCCACGCGGCGACGTCCACAGTCAGGCCGCAATTGCGGCACCAGGACACAAGCTGGAACATGCACATGTTGAAGTCCCCCATGCAGACCTCCACGTCCCATTCCCTGACGTAGGCGACGAACCAGTTGTAGAACTCATGGAGCTTCGTGACGCCCCAGTCTTGGTTGGCCAAGCTGTGGTGGACGTGCACCGCCATGACGTTGAAGGAGCCCCCCAAATGGGGCACGGCCTGGTCCAGGTGGACGCGCACCACCATCGCCCTGGAGTACTTGTTGTGCAGCTTTGGCGCAGGAGCCTCCGCAACTGCGGACTGTTTCTTCTTCTTCTTCGTTTTGGACTTCTCCTGCTTGTGGAAGAGTCTCGCAAAGTCTACGTGTTCAATGTGGCCGCCACTGCGGTCCCTCATGCCAACAAGGAGGGTCCCTGATGGCTCGCCGCCCTTAACGCACAGGTAGTTGTATTGAGTCCGACTCCGAAACCTATCGTCCGCAACTGCGGCTGCACTGTCCCTCGCGTCGTGCTCCCCACTGAGTACCGCGCAGGTCTCGTCGTCGCACTCGCAGAGGGCGATGATCTGGGCAGGGTTCGCGCGGAGCTGCGCCCACTCGTCCGCGCGTTGCGTGGGTCAAGCTGCAGTCCCTCCGAAGTTGGCCACGTAGAAGCCGACCCGTCCCGCTTCGAACTCCGTTTTCTCCTCCCATGCGTCGACAAGAGCTCTTTGTTTTTCCGACAGATTGCTTGTCTCGATGATGGGCACCCGTTTCCAGGTTCTCCGCGACGACAACACTCTCGGCATGTAGGAGTCATGTGCTGCCGCAACTGCGGCTCCCGCTCCTCCCCGGGACTCAGCCTCGTCAGCGGAGGCAGCCGAGGACGCGACGGTGCTGTCGCCATCTTGCGTCCGCTGGTCGTAGTCATCATCCGCAACTGCGGCTTCCTCGTCTTTGCCTCCCTCCTCCTCCTCAGCGTTGTGGATGAACACCGTTCTGGCGAATCGAAGTCCACGGTCCATACTCCCTGAGGATGCGCTCGGGCGCGCGGGCGGCCACATGCTTGCGTCTTCGCGTGCGCCACCTCGAGCCACGGTGGCTACGGAAATGGATCGTGAATGGGCATGGGGTCGGATGGAGGGAGGAGACAAAGAGGATTCGAGGAGTGGCAGAAGGAGGGCGAGGACTCAAAGGAACCGAAAGAACAACAAATGGACTGGCGGAGAAGCAGAAGGAGGGCGACGATTGCAAGGGACTGTGAAAGGATTATTTTCACAGCAGCAGGAAGACCGCAACTGCGGTTTTGCCTCATCACCTGCCCGCGCGGGAGCCGCTTGGAAAAACAACTTCCCTCTGGACTTCCTGTGGGTCCGCAACTGCGGCCTGCATCACGCTAGGGCTGGGATTACCAGCGCCATTTGCCCTCCCAGGGTTCTCACTGTTTCCGAATGCACGAACTGCGACAGCGCCAAACGGTTCCCAGACGCCGCGTCGTTCGCGACTTTTTGCAGCCACCCAGCAAACGTGAGCGGCCATTGCTCCTTGTGCTGCTTGCACATCTCCTCGTCCCAATGCGTCTTGAACCATGCCCACCCCCCCCTCTGCTCGTCTGAGAGGACGCCTTTTCCGCGAGCCAGGCGATCCAGAGCTGCCATCCTGTTTTTCTTGATCTTGAACTCCTCGGGATTCCACTGCGCTAGGGCGTGTTTGTTAGCCAAAGCCGTTTCCACCGCAACTGCGGCCTCCTTCTTTGCCCTCAAGGCGGCCTCGGCCTCTCGAATCTGCTTCTTGAGATCGTGCAACGCCTTCGTCCTGTCGTTCGCTTCCAGAGCCAGGCGCCGCTTTTTCGCCACCACTGCGGCTTCGTGGTCTCGCTGGGCAGACAACGCTCGTAGGACCTCGTTGTCCTCCCGCGCCAGCTCTCTCAACCGCTTCTTTTGTTTGTGTCGTTGCTGTCGGCAATCCTGCGCTAGTTTCTCCATGCCCACTTGGCGCAGCATATCTTCCGCCTCGCGGAGCGTTTCTGCCAAGGACGTCGCCACTGCCACCTGCTCGGCCGCCACTGCGTCGACCACGCAGTCCATGGATACCGAGGATCCTTGAGGCCCAGGTGCCGCAACTGCGGCATCGCACTGTTCCGCAAGAGCCTCGGCCCACGAGGCCTCCTCTTGCTCTTCGTCCTCCTCGTGCTCCTCGTGCACCTCCTCCTCCTCCTCCCCGCCCTCCTCATCGCCCTCCTCGTGCCTGGCTCCTGGCCTAGCGCTTCGTCGCCGAGCTTCTCCAACACGGAATCTGTGGCGTCGTGTTTCTCGTATTCGTGTATGAGACGCAGCACGTCATTGTAGGACCATTTCAAACGTTTCTGCTCGCATTCTTCCCTCACCTCCGCGACTGCGGCGTCCACTTTTGCTCGCAGCCCCCCTGCTTCCCAGAGTTCCGCCGCCTCTCGGCAAATCTCGAGATCTCCTGACTTGTCGAAGGGCGCTCGAATTCCCACTTTCAGGAAACCTTTCGCGGCGTCCAAGTGCAACTGCACATTGTCCAACACTGACACCATCAAGTCGGCGCAATCGGAACGCCGCAATTGCGGCACGTGCTTCCCCAACGCCATTTGCTGCACCAACGCTTTGGTCTCGAGGGCAATGTACCGCCGCTTCACGTGCTGGTTCAAGTCTGCGTCCACGGGCTGCGCAACTGCGGTCGCCCCCCCGCCGTGAACGATCAGCACGTAGCCGCGCTGCCAGGCGAGTCTCCGCACAGCGTCTGCTTTGTGCGGGCTATGGTCGTCGGCCATGGGGATGCGCCACTTTCCCCGCAACTGCGGGTCGGCGGGCCAGGCCCGCAAGTGCCGCTGCAAGAATGATACAACGTCGTCTGCGCGGTAGGACCCCTTCTCGGACGTCGCCGTGCTCACCCAGGACGGATAGCCGCAACTGCGGGCATGTGCGGCCAAGCCCTCAGCGATGACAGGCCCCCCCTTGAACATGAGTTCCTCTGGCGGTGGTCCGCAACTGCGGACGTCCTCCGCGTCGCTCGACACCGCCAGGTTCGCTGTCCACCGAGCCCTGCTGTCGTCACGCGCCTCGACAAGCGGGACAATGCCACCCTTCACAGCCAATGTCGGCTTGGAGGCCGACGAAGACTCGTTGTGGTGAAAGGGCGACTGGTCCCAGTTCAGGATGCGCGGGTCGTACCCCAGAAGCTCCTCTGCAGCTGCGCGGACCCTGGCCACGTTCAAGATCATAGTCTCAAAACGAGATTGGAGCAACCATTTTGGCACCTTGTACTTGCGGTTCGGCTTCTTCATGCTCAGGCCGTAGGAGCGCCGCCACTTCACCCACCACCGAGGCCGCAACTGCGGCACCATCGTTTTGCCTCCCCGCTTCATTGTCTCCACGCAGTAGTCCGCGACGAGTTGCTTCGCCTTCGTAACCAGCAGGGATTGGGAGAACCTGGCCAACATCTTGGGCCTCTCCTCCGCAACTGCGGTTCGCTTGGCCACCGCCTTCCAGTCAACGGAGTACCTCATGTGGGACCACCACTCGTACAGAGCGGCTTCCAGCCATGGAGCCTTGTTCGGGCGCCCTTGGTTGCCCCGCGCGCGGCGTCGGCCATGCACGCCCGCCGTGCCATGTCCACCTTGTGTGCGCCAGTTTTGAAACCACTTGGAGACGGCCTGGCGCTGCTGGACGGCCCCCATGCCCTTCGGCCACGTGAACCGCTCGCAAAAAGACGCGATTGAATTCCGTGGCAGAACGCCCTCGCCCATCCAACCGCAACTGCGTGCGTGCGCCTCCAGGTCTTTGCAAACCAGTTCGCGGTCTCTGAGCATGTGCGGGCACAGGCGCCGCTTCTGTTCCGCAACTTCGGGTTTTGGGCGTGCGCTGGCCAGTGCGTGCGCCCTGATCTGCTCCTCCTGCAACGCCTCGGGCATAGCCTCAGCCATGGCAAGCAATATACCCATGTCCTGCACGCCCGTCTGCCACTCTAACGCCGCCATGAGAGCGGGGCGTGGCGCGCTCGCCTCTCTCGGCGCCTCTGCAGGTTCGCCCTCGCCCTCGGAGTCGTGCAGGACCATGGGTCCAGCAGGGCCGCTGGCCCCGCAACTGCGGTACGCCCGCACCTCCTCCAAGGTTAGTTCCTGCGTGACAACGAGCATGTCGTGCAACCACGGTTCGTCCCAGCGGCGCACCCCGAAATCGTACAGTTCCTCCCGAAGCCATTTGCGCGTCTCGGCATTTTGCGGTTTCTGCAACATCATCGCCATAAGGTCAATGCCGCAGTTTCCATCGCAAACAGTCCCTAGGACCCATTGTCCCAGAGTACCGTAGAACCTGTTCAACGCGTCCGCCCCCTCAGAGCACACGCCACCCACCGCAACTGCGGCCACCCAGTGGCGCACCTCATGGAGAGGGTTCTCGGGAGTCACGGGCCTGATTTCCACCGTTGTCCATTCCCCGAACAGATCCTCAGCAGCGGCGAGTACGCACGCCACGCCGTCGACGGCGCATGGCTCAGTGCACTTCTCCTTTGCCCAAGGCATGTAGAATTCAAGGAGGTCCTTGCGGTTCTCGCCTTCCCACACGTAAGGTTGACGCCCGAACCGCAAGGCAAACAGCATGAAAGCTGAATACCCTATGTAGGAATTCTCGGACAGAATCTGCCTCAGGAGAGCCATCACG
>CAUYUJ010022315.1:469426-472068 GCA_963575745.1 Prorocentrum cordatum | reverse complement strand
TTCTTATTATTCGTAGTAGTATTGTTCTTATTTGTATTATTCTTCGTAAAAGTATTATTCTTATTATTCGTATCATTCTTATTCTTCTGCGTATCATTATTATTCTTCTGATTATTATTATTATTATTATTAGCCTTCGTGTTATTATTCGTATTCGTCTTCTTCTTATTATTATGTTTCTTATTATTATTCGTTTTCTTATTAGTCTTCTTATTATTCGTAATCGTGCTATTATTATGATTCGTCTTCTTCGCCGTATTATTCTTATTATTCGTATTATTCGCCTTCGCCTTCGTATTATTATTAGTATTATTATTATCATTATTATTATTATTAGTATTCCTCGTCCTCCTCCTCCTCCTCCTCCTCCTCCTCCTCCCTCCCTCCCTCCCTCCCTCCCTCCATCCCTCCCTCCCCGTCCTCCATCCATTTCCATCCATTCCCATCCATCCCATCCCTCACTCCTCCCTACTCCCTCCTCCCTCCTCCCTACTCCCTCCTCCCCTCCGCCCTCCTCCCTCCTCCCTCCTCCCCTCCTCCCTCCTCCCTCCGTCCCTCCTCCCTCCTCCCTCCTCCCTCCTCCCTCCTCCCTCCTCCCTCCTCCCTCCTCCCTCCTCCCTCCGCCTCCTACCTCATCCCTCCCCCTCCTCCTCCTCCTCCTCCCTTGCTCCTCCCCCACCCCTCCCCCTCCTCCTCCTCCTCCTCCCGCTCCTCCTCCCCTCCTCCTCCTACTCCTCCTCCTCCTCCTCCTCCTCCTCCCCTCCTCATCCTCCCTCCTCCTCCTCCTCCTCCTCCTATCCTCCGCCTCCTCCTCCTCCTCCTCCTCCTCCTCCTCCTCCTCCTCCTCCTCCTCCTCCTCCTCCTCCTCCCGCCGCGGCCTCCGTCTCGCCCCACTGGGGACCGCAGGTGCCCCAGATGTGGTCCGCCGCGGTGCTCCAAGCCTGCGGGGCAGGGGCCACGACGGCCGCAGAAGGCCATGACAACGGCGACGACGACGACGACGACGACGACGACGACGATGATGATGGAGAGCCCGCGGCGGCTGCCGCCAGAGGCAGGTCGGTCGGACGTCTTCCCCCTCTCCCTGCCCTCCTCATTATCCCTCTTCTAATCCCTCATACCCTATCCTCCTCCTCCTCCACGTCCTCCTCCTCCTTCTCCTCCTCCTCCGCCTCCTCCTCCTATATGAGACCCCCCCCGGGTAAGCAGGTACATGTCGCGGGGGGGGGGCTGATCCACGTAACCCATCATGCTAAGTTCCACGCTGGGCTGGAGATGTGGTTATGTGGCACGTGTGGAGTGTACGTTTCCCAACAGATTGGGAAGCTGGCCGACACATGTGACACCCCAACCGCCACAGGGCGGGAATATTTACGTCGTATCGAGCAGGGACTCTGGCCCAAAGTGCTCAGCAAGGTTGAGACCCTCCAGAGGAGTAGGAAGCTACAAGCACCACAGTAGGTGCGGGCGGATTTCTTTTATTCATATCCGCATAGACCACCCTTCGGGTGATAAGGAGGTGAGGGGGGGAGGGACCAACGTCGCACTCGATCGATCTCACTATCGAACTCACTACCGATCTCACAATCGATCTCAACAGATAGATCTCACAATCGACTTGACTATCGATCTCACAATCAATCTCACAATCGATCCCACAATCGATCTCACATTCGGTCTCGCTATTGATCTCACAATCGATATCACAATCGATCTCGCATTCGATCTGACTATCGATCTCACTATCAAACTCACTATCGATCTCATTATCGATCTCACATTCGGTCTCACTATCGATCTCACTATCGACATCCTAACGTTATCACATCGATCTCGTATTCGGCCTCACTATCGATCTCTCTATCGAACTCACTTTCGATCTCATGATCGATCTCACTATCGATCTCACTATCGATATCACAACCGAACTCACAATCGATCCCAAGTTCGGTCTCATCATCGATCTCACTATCGAAATCACTATCGATCTCATTACCGATAGTGATCTCACTACTAACTCAATCGATCGATCTCACAATCGATCTGACTATCGATCTCACAATAGATTCCACAATCGATCCCACATTCGGTCTCACTATCGATCTCACTATCGATATCACAATCGATCTCACAATCGATATCCCATTCGGTCTCACAATCGATCTCACTATCGATCTCATTATCGATCTCACATTCGGTCTCACAATCGATCTCACAATCGATCTCACAAGCGATCTGACATTCGATCTCACGTTCGATCTCACAATCGATATCACTACCGACCTCACTATCGATCATCAAAATAAAACATCAACATCGTCATCATCATCACCATCATCATCATCATCATCATCATCATCATCATCACCACCATCATCATCATCATCATCATCATCATCATCATCATCATCAATATGATCATCATAATCGGGACACCGGCGGGACACCGCGGGCCCCCGGTTGCCCGGAAGGGGGTCATTTGGTCCGGCCGCGCCTCAGCCACAGACACCGACAGGACACCGACGGGACACCGGCGGGACACCGCGGGGCCCCGGCCGCCCGGAAGGGAATCATTTGGTCCGGCCGCGCCTCAGCCACACGGGACACCAGCGGGACACCCGCGGGACACCGCGGGGCCCCGG